>JAASFZ010000199.1:0-26252 GCA_023334075.1 Globisporangium nunn | reverse complement strand
CCTTGAGAATGTACTGCAGCCCTGCGTGTGGCTTGCGCTTGCGATAGTAGTAGTGCGCGTACGTGTCGTACAGGTACGCCATGAGCTCAAGTCTCGCAGAGTCGTCCACCAAGATCGAGTTGTGAACCAATTGCTCAGCTTGCTTAATCAGCTGCAGCGCCGGCGTGAACTTTTTGTAGTCAATACAGCGACTTGCGAACGCGTTGCAGGTGACCACGAGCTGCTTCCACAGCTTCACCTCAAACGCATTAACCCCGCGGGCACGCACGAGAGAGACGAGGAGCGACTCGAGTGTGGCGATGCACTGACCGAACTGCAGTTTGGCCTCCATGCGCCGCACTTCTTCGCACAAACGGTGCTCGCACACCGCCACAAGCGAGGCGGGGACCTGAGACCGCGTTTCACTGCTACTCATATCGTCAGTGTGCTGCGAACGAAGCTCCGAAAAGCCCTGCGCCAGAGCACACCACACAGCTTTGACCGCTCCTGTACCTGCGAACCAGATCGGTCGAGGCACTTTCGGCATGTTGATCACAACTTTGCCGTCGCGTAGACGCTGCGAAGGCTCCCACGAGTAATGAACGCTTGCAATAGGTTGGAGCTGTCGCACTCGGCGTTCGGTGGTTGCTGGCTCTCTCTTCGCATTCAGAGCTGGGAGGGAGCACGATGCCTCCATTGAACGACCTCTTTTGGTCCTGTCGGCTTTCACTGATGGCACGTCATCGCTTGTTCCTGGTCGAGGGCGAACACTCGAGGATGTAGAACCGACCGCATTCGTTCGCACGCCTCCACTTTCGACACCTACTGCCTTTGCCTTGATGGACGTCGCGTAGATCGTGAGAATCTGTCGTGCCAGCTCGTTCTCCCACTCATCCTCATTTTCTGGAGAGCGTTCCGGTGGTCGAAGCAAGTCGATGTCACATCGGATCGCGTCTCGTGTGGGGCTACCTGACTGACAATGCTCAGCACTCTGTCGAGAAAAGGAGGCCTGACGAGGGGACAGATTGCTGGCTGTTGGTACAAGTTCAGGATCAGGAACTGCAATTTCCGACTCGGCATGTGTTTCGTCCATCTTGTCTGTCACGAGCTCTCGCTGTACTGTTCGCGATGAAGCTACTTCGGTGCTTGCAACCCCCATCTCGCGCATCCGATCGACAAAGGTCCTCCCACCTCCATTCCCTTTCTCGACCGAGCGCTTGGCATTTTTCGTTTGGTTCAGCAGCGCCTTTGACTTGTCCAGAATCGCAAGCGTCTTCTGGTCCACTTTACTTCGAACGCGGTTGAACTCAGCGTCAATCGGCTCCGACGCTTGAGCATACACGTCTTTGCTATCTTCGTTCGCGTTACGGAGCGCTTTTCGAAGTGTCTTCATCCCGCGCTGTCGGCGAGTTGTATTCAGCTGATCTTTCTTGCGACGCTCCGACTTGCGTGAGCGTGCCGCAGCAACAAGAGGCGAGTTACGCATCGTACTGGGACCGCGAGATAACTCTGGTGGATCGGCTAGCGCACTGCGCGCTATGTCCTTCTGTCTGCATTCCGGTGTAACCTCTTCCGTCTCGACATCGTCGCGATCGGCAGCGTCCCCCTCATCATGAAAACTCCCTGCACCTTCCGCGCGAGCTACGATGACGGCTTTCCGGTAGGCACCGCGAGTCGGGTGTGTGCTTTTACCAAGCGAGTTAGCGTCTGTGCAGACAGAGCGCTGGACATGCGGGAAGTCGAACCCACTCTCGGTGACGGAATGCATCGCCAACGAAATCAGGTTCTGTTCGAGCCGGTGTGCAGGCGATTTCGACTGCGACGGCTTGGGCGACCCGATCACCATGCCGGCATCTCGAAGACTCTGCAGCACCTGTTGCACGATATCGCGTTTTTGTTGTTGCAGCAGAGCCTTGTTGTCGTCTGCCATTTTCTGGAGTTTAGCACACACGCCGATGTCAAGAGTTGAAGCAACGTCCCTTTATGTCAGGAAAGAGCCACACCTGAGCTCACCTTTAGCATGCTTGCGACTTGATCCACGGAGAGCATCATCGGTGCGCTGTTCACACCACGATATCAGAATCTTGCACTCGACAGATCCCTTTCTGCAACGCGAGGCACGTACCTCATGTCCACAGTCGAGAGCGGAGATGGAGGTGGAGCTTGCTCGGCATCCCGTCCATCCAAGGCCATGATCGAACTGATTGTCTCGCTTCTGATGCCAGTACTTCTTGTATATCGATCTACACGCGTACTTCATGTGTGGGAAGCGATGTATAAATATCCTTGATGAAAATCACGAGGATTCTTCATCTCCAAGGATGTCTCAACTTGGCAAAACGATTATTGCACGGAGCAAGCAGTGGCAGCGACGGTCATGATGCTATGCGTGCGAATGGTCAATGGAGTACGCGCCATCTCGAACATTGTCGACGTGAGTTACGGCTAGCTGCTGCTGCTCGAAGCAGTGAAGGCGCACCAATCTGCAAGTACACTGTCGATATCTTTGCGATCGATTGTCACGACGCACCAGAGCATATGCACTAAGCAAGGATGCTGGAGCAAAAATCCACGCGTTACGCGCCGTGTTGGTTGTGGTGACTCCTGCTGCTGTTGCTGCTGTTCTGCTGGTCCAGGACGTCGATCTCGCATCCTCTAGTCCTACATGAATACACACGGCTAAGGAAAACAACCGCAGCAGCTCTCAGCCCACCCACTCATCTGCTCTGCTCAGTGTGCCACAGCGTTTATGCCCTCTCATTGCCTCCCTCACCTCTCTCCTCTGACGACGCACTTGGCTTCGAAAAGCGGCGACACGCCTGCATCTTCCTTGACGTCCTTTGCTGAATCACGCAAGTGTCTGAATGCCAACATTGTCAGAGTGAGATCTGCTCTGTCGTAGCAAAAGTGAGAGGGACATGCTTTCTCAACGCTTTGTCGGACAACGCACCTCGATGGTGGCGGCACCGACCGAAGTAGGATGCGCTTCGACACCTGGCTGCTCCAGGACGCTGGCAGGAACTCAGGACCTTCCCATCCACTCCGAGAGTTGGCTGGAGGACGAACTGAAAGACCCAGCCGTCATTAATGTTCGCAGGTGGTCTGTTGTCGAGGATGCCGAAGCCCTATTACTCTACCCGAGAGAGTGAGCGCATACACCTACCTGTCGTGTCCTTGGCTGCGAAGATGATGGGGCTGTGGTGGCGGCTGAACTCCTTGAGAAACAAGAACGCCTGCTCTGCGAGCGCCAGCCCGTCACCGACGCTCTTCGCCGTCATCTAAGCAGCTCGAGTCAGTGTCTGCTGTAGACATTTCGGTGTGAAGGACACACCGCTGAGAGTGCGCATACCTTGTCGATCGCGTGGAAGGAGCTGATGCAGTTGATGACCACCAGCAGCGCTACGGCGGCAACAGCCAGCGAGCCACGCAACGCCGTCACTCTCCTCCTCTTTCCAATACTCTCCTTACTAGTGATAGAATGAATAGCATCATAGGGTGACATACGCGCAGGCGGTGCCTCCATGAGCTCGAAGTGCAGCTGGTTGAGCGTTGCGAGCCACTGGAACGTGTCACGGCAGTTGTAGACCGTCACTCGGTCCATCGCTCGTCGCGCCATGTCCTGACTCATCCGTCCGTCACGCGTTCGTCACTTGTGTGTGACCACCACTCACCGTCCGTGCATCCATCCACACGCACCGCCCGCTGCTTCGGGTCGCGTACGTGTGCGCACAGTTTCGCGCAGAGCACGGCGCACAGTTGCGGCGCGTCAGCGTCCAGCTCGTGGTCGAAGAGCACCACGCGCTCCGTCGCGCACCGCAGCGCGTCGTCCGCAGAGTTGACGCCATCGTCTTCCTCGTCCAGCACTGAGCGCAGCAAGAAGGCGGCAATGACGTGCAGCAGCACGAGCAGCTTGGGCGCCGCGCCACCGCCGCCGATCTCCACGACCTGGCGCGGCTGGAAGCCGTCGGCCGGCGACGCCGCCGCGTCATCCACGAAGCGCACGCCGCAGCGGAAGCCGCGCGCGGGCCGGCGCGCGAAGAGGTCGAGCGCCGTCTCGTCCAGCGCCCAGAGCATTGGCTGGCAGGAGACCTGGTGTGTTTTGAATTGAGCATTTGACATCACGTTTTACTTGATCCAAAAGCCAATAATCCTGCCGAAATACGGACGAGAATGATGGTCGAGGAGGTGTCGCTCGCGCACGTGGCGCTGGGCGCGAACGCTTCATCCGGCGCGCTCTGCGGCAACAGCGCGGCCCTCCGCACTAACTCGCCGGGTGCCACCAGTGTGGCAGCGTTCGGCGCCGACGCGGCGGTGGCGCTGCTGGACGCGCAGCTGCGCGTGCGCCACACGCTCTGCTCTGGCGGCGCGCGCGTCACGAGCGTGTTTCTGCACGCGGACGCGGATGGGAGCGACGAGCGTGTGCTGGCGGGCGACGCAGCGGGCGGCGTGTTCCTCTGGCGTCGGTGCACAGCTGCACCCTGGCAGCGCCAGCGCTTCGCCCACGTGACGACTGCGGCAGTGGCGGCGGTGACGGCAGTGGCAACGCGCCGGCGCTGGCTCTACGCCGCGTCGTTCTCGGACGGCACACTTGCGGTGTTTGAGCAGCACGCGGAGACCGAGTCGGCTCAGCCGCTTGCGACGCTGCAGCTGGGTGTGCGCTGCATCATGGAGAGTCTGGCGGCTGCGACCGTCTGCATGCAGCCGCAGCAGCAGACGGAGGAAGAGAGCGTGCTTCTCGCGGCGGGAGGCGTCGACTGCAAGGTGCACTTATATGAGGTTGCTGGTGGCGCGTCGAGCGTGCAGCCACTGCTGGCGCTCGAGGGCCATCGCGGCTGGATCCGCGGCCTCGCGTTCGAAAGGAGAGAGGGAGACGACGCGAGCGGAGGCACGCTGCTGCTGGCGTCAGCGTCGCAGGACCAGCGCGTGCGCCTGTGGAAAATCACTACTGGGCTGCATTCCACGGTTAGCAGTAGCACTAGTGACGACCCGAATGCTGCTGCTGCTGCTGCTTCTGCGACTCAAAAGTCGCACGACGGCTTTCAGGCGATGGGCGCGCAGTGCGTGTACACCGCAAGTTTCGACGCACTTCTCGTCGGTCACGAGGATTGGGTGACATCAGTGCAATGGACGCTCGTGCCGCGCACCACCGCCGCCGCTGACAGCAACAATAGCTCTATTGTAGCTCCCTCGTACGACTCGGTGCTGGTGTCGTCATCGATGGACAACGCCCTTGTTGTGTGGAAGAAGAACGGCGGTGCCTCCGGCGCGTGGAGCCCGTCGCTTCGCGTCGGCGACATCAACGGCAATGGGCTGCTCAAGGGCGTGGCGCTGCCGAGTGCAAGCGACCGCCTTGACCTGCTCGCCCTCACCTTCTCCGGCCAGCTGGAGCGGTGGTCGCAGCAGCCGGCGCCGTCCACACGCTTCCTCCCGGCGCTGGCACCGACCGGCCACTGCGCTGCCGTGACCGATCTGTCGTGGTCGCCAAGAGGCGACTACGTGCTTTCCGTGTCACTCGACCAGACTGCGCGCGTGCTCGCGCCAAGCGTGCGAGCCCAGGAGACTTCGTGGCACGAGATCTCACGAGCCCAGGTGCATGGCTATGACCTGAACTGCGCATGCTTTTTGCTGAGGGGGAGCAATGAAAACGACGACGACGCGAGGAAGAACGACCGCTTCGTGAGCGGCGCGGACGAGAAGATTCTTCGCGTATTCGAAGCTCCAGATGACGTCCGACGGCTCGTGGCGCAACTGTCCGGGCGCGAACTCAGCACAGTAGACGCTAGCGACGCGCAGCACTCTCGCGTCCAGCACGCGTACCTCCCCGAGCTGAGCCTCACGAACAAGAGCGCAGTGGAACCGGCGGGTGGCAGCATCGGCGAAAGCAGCGCTGGCGACTACGCTCCGATCGCTCCGAGCTGCCCGGTTTCCATCAGAGTGCCGGTCGGTGAGACGCTGGCGAAGAAGACCTTGTGGCCGGAGCTACGGAAGCTGTATGGCCACGGCAACGAGCTCCTGTGCGTCGCATCGAACCACGCAGGTTCATTGCTCGCGTCGGCGTGCAAGGCGCGTGAGGAGCGCTTCGCAAGTGTCTGGCTCTGGAACACGCGAGACTGGAGCGTGGCGCAGGCGCCGCTAGAGGGCCACAAGAGCTCCGTCGTGCAGCTCGCGTTCTCACCCAACGACGAGTTCTTGCTCTCGGTATCGAGAGACCGACAAGTTTGTGTCTACGAGAAGACTGGCGGTCAGTTCGCGCTCGCGACGAGAGCCAAGGCGCACAAGCGCATCGTCTGGAGCTGCTCGTGGTCGCCGGACTCGCGCTTCTTCGTGACCGCGTCGAGAGATCAGAGCTTCGCCGTGTGGGGCAGAACGCATAGTGACGATGACATCGCCGGACCCAAGTGGAGTGCTGTGGCCAAGCCGACGCTCCTGGACAGCGCAGTCAGTGCTGTCGCGTTCGCGCCTGTGGTCTCGACGCACCCGGACGCGTACGTCGTAGCCGTTGGCCTGGAAAGCGGCGCGATCATGCTCTTCCGCGTGGCTGCCGCTGCAGGCGGCGTGGTTGAGACGACACTGCTGACGGAGTTGGACGCAGCGGTGTCACCCACCGCGACGGTCACTCGCTTGGCATGGTCTCCGCGCGTGACATCCGCTGACGGAGATGGCAGCAGCAAGCGCGCCGCTGCTGTGCTCGCAGCGTCCAGCCGCGACTTTTCCGTTCGGCTGTACGTCGTCCAGCTAGCACAATAGGCGAGGGAGCTACTACCTACCTATACGCGCCTTTGGACTGCATGTACTTGTTGATCTCGTCCTCGAGGATCTGCGCCTGGCCGGGATACTGCTCTCTGACGTCGTCCAAGTCGGCACGGCAGAGCACGTGAATCTGCACCCACGTGAGCGCCACGGCCGTCGTCGACCGCTTGGCGCGCTGCAGCAGTGCCATCTCGCCAAAGTACTCGCCCTTGCGCAGCACACGAATGATCTTGCGCGTGATCGAGCGCGGGTCGAGCACGCCGACAAGCCCCTTGGAGCCGATGAAACCCATCCAGTCCCCGAACTCGCCTTTGCGGATGAGTACGTCGTCCTGCATGTAGATGACGGTGCGCAAGTGGAGGATGAGCAGCTCGATGACGGTCGGATCGATCATCTGCGCCGAGAGGAACGGGATCTGCTTGAGCATGTCGCGATAGAGCTGGAACTTGACCTCGCATATCATTGCGGGCGACAGTTCATTGATAAACGAGTCGGCATCGGGACTGATGCTCTTGGTTTCGCGGTAGAGGTTCTCGTAGAACCCCTGGATGCGCCGACTGAGCGGCTCCGGGATGCCCAGGAACTTGCACCGCTCGTATGTCGTGATGAGCTTCTTGTTGTACGCAGCTTCGCCCTCGTCGAACGATGTGATGACCGCCGCGACAGACCCGAAGACGCTCGCCTGCAAGACGTTGCCGATGAGCATGAATACTGCGACGGAGACCTCCTCAACCGTCGAGTACATGGTCGGTGGACTCCCGTTCAGGCAGCCAACGATGAGCGACCAGATGTGCGCATAGCGCGCGCCGAGCGACCACTTCGCGATCTCAAACTCGTTGCGTTTCCACTCCACGGCGACCCAGTTCCAGTAGCACGTGAGCACGTGGCTCACGAGGAGGACCGTGCCGAGAAGACGGAGGAAGCGCACGAAGCCAGCTTTCTTCGCCGAGTGAAGCTTGCGCGCGAGCTGGCTCACCTTGGCGAGGCGGATCACCTTGGCGAAGCTCAGGAACCGCCCTCTGTCTGTCGCCGCGAGGTACTCGAACGGGAACCAGCTGAGGAAGTCGGGGAGAGCCCAGATGCTCAGCAAGTAGTGTTTTGCCGTCCTCGTCGGCCCTGAGATGATCTCGCCACGCTCGTTGTGATACGCTGAGAACGTGTTGATCACAAAGTCGATGAAGAACGCGAAGATCCCGACCACGTTGAGCATATTGGCGTAGCCGGGATTGAAGTCGAAGCCGAGCAAGAGTGGCGTGAGAGCCATGTCGACGCAGATCATGGCCAGGATGAAGGCGTCCCAGAACACGCGGTGGGGGGAGTCCGGACGGAAGCTCAGCGGGTGTATGCGGTCGATCGGGTGCAGCAGCTCGGCGCTCTCTGGGAGCGGCGCCGATGGCTTGACCTTCTGCTTGAACGGGCTGGAGATGAACCAGCGCGCGAAGTCGCTCGTTCGGCGCGCCAGTCCCTTGTCGATCACCATGGAGCTGATCGAGACGCGGCGAGAGAGCGGCTGCTCGCGGTTGCGTTTCGCCTGCAGAGCAGACGATACTTGTAAGTCTGACACGAACGCGACTGCGTTCATGACCGACTTGGTCTTGGTCAGTGTGCGCGAGTTGAGGCTGTGGTGACGCGCGGTGTCCTCGCTTTCAGCGGTGGCTGTTGGTGCCTGCGCCGTCGCCGCGTCGACAGATAGCGACTTCCAAAGAGGGGGGGTCTTCGCACTCTCGGGACTCTGTCCCCACGTAGACTCCTTCTGCGCGGGCTTCGCATCGTTGGAAGTCGTCGACTCGTCCTTGACGGGGCTCAGGATCTCTTCGCCGAGATCCACAACGCCGTACGAAGAACTGAGAAACGGCAGGGATGCCACGGGCGGACCAGCCCCGACACTAAAGAGCTTATTGGTAGGCGAGAAGTTCTCGCTCGCGCTGCGTTTCTTCTGCAGCGTCGATGTCATCTGCAGCCGGTCATTTCAAGTGAGCTTGGCGAGAGTACGGGTGAGCCTCTCGCTCTTCCTCCCTTCTTTCGTACCTTGACCTGCCGGTGCACGAGCGTGCTGAGCTCGCGGATCATTTGCTGCGTGCGCGTCAGTTGGCGCTGCATCTGACTCACGCTCTCTTCGAGCCGCTCGAGCTGCTCGGTCGGGTGCGAGGGTCCCTGCGCGGCCTCGCCCACCGTGCTCATCGGCTGGCGCGTCAGCGACTCCTTCCGCGGGGACTTTGGCCGAGCGACCAGCGCCGCTGCTGTCGCTACGGACGCGAACGAGTCCATCGAGCGAGGTGTCTCGTCTCTCGGTGTTAGGAGTCACGAGGTGTTGTTGTGGACAACCTCGCGTCGCTTCAAGATCGAAGAGGTGTCACCTCGAGTAGGACGATCCTTCGAGCTCTTCGACTCTCTCGTATGGATGAAAGCCGCAGAGGCTGGTAGTGGAAGTGATCTCGGTAGCTCATCGCACCAGAGCATCAGCGTCATGCGTGCGGCGATCGACGCCAAACTGCGTGAGGAAGGCGTGTACCAGCAGATCCGGCAGCTCGTGCGATCGAAGCAGACGACGACGGCCGCGCCAGCAGACGCTGAAACGCAGGAGCAGGACGAGGAACGTCTACTGCACGACGTGCTCGAGAGCGAAGTCGTGCAACAGCTGCTCGCGGCAGTGAAGGCCTCGAAGTTGCGCGGAGACGACAACGCAGGCGACGACCAGTGCGAGCCGCACGAAGAACATGATGACGATGATGGTCACGACGCGCTCGATATGCGGCAGAGCACTGTCGATGCAACGAACGAGCGCGAAGTGTGCCTGTTTTTGAGACTGGCAGGAGGGAAGGCGTTTGTCGACCAGCTGCTGGAAGAAGACGGGGAGGAGGCAACGCTGCATAGTCAGCAGCTGACGGCCGACGACTCCCTTGAACTGCAAATCGGACGCGTCAAGTCGTTCTTCCGTGTCGTCGCGACGTTCCAGTCCCAGCGATTGACGTCCAAGGACGTGCTCTGCTGTGTCGATCCGCCGTTCGACGAGTACTTTCGCTTCCGTGTCGAGAAACGGAAGACCCGCAACTCTAAACTACAGCGAGGGAGGCATGTTCCGTATGAAGTCGAGGTCGTGACACCATGGGAGGCGCTGTGTCTTGTCGACGAGCCGGTGCAGATCGACCTCGTCAAGGTCTCCAAGCAGCTCGTGCACTGGAGCCACGCTGATGGAGCCAAGTGGCGAGAGGTGTCGAAGGAACTGCTCGCGGTGCACCGCCTCGACTGGCGTCGCGTGCTCTGCTCGACCCTGCAGCTCGTGCACTTGCCGGTGTCTCTCGTGGGCAAAATGAAGGTTCCCATCGGCTCGCTTGACGTCCGCGTGGACTTGCTGCACTTCAAGCGCACGGCGTCAATCGCGCGCGAAGCCATCGCATTCCTCAATAAGGAGACACTGCAGCGCAACACTCTTAACCACGCGTTCTACCAGTACGCTAAGCAGTGGTGGCACGAGTACCGCAACGACGCTGCTGTCTATGAAGCTGCACAGCAGAGCCGAGGCGAGATCGAGCTGCCCAGCTCGGCGAAAACACGCGCGCGGCTAGTGAAGCTCTTCGCCGAGGACGACGACGGCAGGTTCCGAATGGTGTGCAAGTTCCTGAATCCGATCCGCGTGCCAGCAGCGATCAGGAGTCCGAGCGAAGCTGCGCGGTTCGTTGGTCTGCTGCCGTTTGAGGCGACCTCGGCGGTGGGCGGAGCTCAGGACGAGACTTGGCGGTCCATTCCCGCATTCCTCTCGCTTGGGAGAGGCGATGCCCAGGACCATGCGGTGCGGAAGACGGCGCGCAGCAGTCTTAGCGTGTATTGCATAATAACCTGTTCGAGCTGAAAAGTGCTGACGATGGTTCTGATGGTGACAGTTGCTGCTCGCGTCGTTGCTCCTCGGCTGCGGCTTAGACGCGTACGTGTGCATCGGAACGATCTCGGCGGAGAAGTGTCCGTTCAGAGCGCGCAGCAGGAGAGACCGAGCCTCAGATATGGAAATCGGCCACGTTTGGGTCCTCACGAGAGGCTTGAGCGCCAGGTATGTGGCGGTATCTTAGACAAGTCTTTCACTAGGCTTGGAGCACAAGTAGTAACGCTGTGCCGTGCGTGTGTGCCAGCGATGTGGTGTTTTGGGAGTCCGTGACTGGCGAGCGCTACAATCTGGTCGATAACAGTCCACGCCGCCACGACTATTGCTCCATCGACTGCGTGTTCAGTCACCGGCAGTTCTTCGCCAATCTGCAGGCACCCGCGCGGAAGCTCGGTGACCTGTCCTTCCGTTTCGAGGACGAGAGCGCGTGGAAGCCCATGAGCGAGGCGATGATCGCCGATCTGCCGCTCGCGCAGCCGCCGTTCCCGCTCGTCGCCCCAGCGATAGCGACGCTGCCGGCGCTCGAGCAACAGTGGACGCTCTCGCTGAAGCGCCAGATCGGTTCACGGCGGCGCGGCGACGGCGTCATCACGCGTTGGAACGATGAGCTCAGTTTCTACCTGCTGCCGGCGCTGGCCGCTTACGAGTTGGAGCGGCTATACGGCATCTCGCAAGTCGACAACAGCTTCTTCCAGCAAGCCATCACACGCTTCGTGCCGGACGGCCACACCTTCCAAGGCGTGCCAGTCATGCTCTCCAGCGCCGACTCGATCCACGACGCCATGCACGTACTCGAGAGCAACGAGGTTGCGGCGCGGATCGTCAGGCTGCACGCGCGCGCAGCGAGCTTCGGCCTCGCGGTGCGCTGCTTCGCGTATCCCGAGGGCCTCATCGTCGTCTGGGTCATGCTCGCAGTCAGCTACCAGTCCTCTCTGAGCGACTGACATGCGGCGTTAGAGACAGCAGCAATGGATTGGGGAAGGATATGGTGATGTGATTACATTGTCCGGGGTCTTAGAAGAGAGAGATCCATATGGAGAGCTAGAGGCGTCCACCGTTGTCCTACGAAGACGTCGCGTCACCACTGCTCCACGGCGCGCGGGCTACCACGTCTGCTCCGTCGTCCGCTGGCAGCACCTGCACTGGTAGCGGCGCCTCCATCGCGCTCTCCTCTTCCACGGCGGCAGTCGCCTGCGTGTCGGCCGGCGCACGCGGATCCACCACCTGGATGGTCGTGCTCACCGCCAACAGCTGCACCAGTTTCTCTATGAGTCTCAGCTTTCCTGGCATGCTCACATATCAGAGCTACACTCACCTTCTCGAGCGCGTTGATGAGCTTGTTGAGCGTCTTGTATGACTTCTTGGGCTCCAGCAGCACCTCCGTGAGGCGCTGGAGCGTGAACGGCGGGCTGTGCGCGCATACTCCGCCCTTCAGTCCTTCTCTCTCTCTCTATCTCGCTCTTTGCACCAACAGCGGCGACGCACCCTTCAAAAGATGTGAGCAACTCCGTGATGTTGCGACGCCGCTCACTCGCACGGTTCTTGTTGGTCGGGCTCCAGCCGACGCCTGCGGTGGCCGCCGCCGTGTCCGTGGCTGCCACCACATCCATCGCAAGCTGCAGCTGCACGACCAACAGCGCACGCAGCTGCGGCCACGCGTAGCGCGGCACACCCGTGGCGCGCAGCTCCTGCAGCACGCGCTCGAGCGCGGGAGTGATGGTCGTGCTGCCGCCGGCCGCGAAGCCTGCACGAGTGTGAGAGACAGAGAGAAGCCATTAGCTAGAGAGGGGAAGCCTGCTGTATATTGGGGATACACACACCCGCGAGCTCCTTCTCGTTCTCAGCGATGAGCTCCTCGTCGATGGTGCTCATATTGGCTACTGTTTGGATCCCGATAGTGTAGTGAAGTGAGCGTTTGTCTGTTTAAGTACGACATCACTGCATTCAGTGCCTGCTCAACAAACATCTCCGACTTGCTCTGGCCAGCAGCTACTCCCTCGACCGGAGAACTGGCGACTTTGCGGCTGTCCGTCCACAGACGCTGCTTTGAATCGAATCGCCTCTCGAACTGAAGCCGCGCGACGACAACCGAACAACCGAACGAGCGAACGAACGAACTCTCTCGAGAATCACCTCTCACCTCTGGGAACCTGGTATCAGCCCTGCTGTCTTATTGCGACGGAGAAGGGAATGCGCGTTCAAAGCCTGTGCCGACGCTCTGCAGCACGTCCGGGGCCGTCATGGCGCGCGCGTGGAGTGAAAAAGCCTCCAGCGCGCTGGCGGTGCGTTCGTCAGAAATAACAATGCGTTGACGAGATCGTTAGATCGAGTCCGAACAGCAAGAGAGGAAGAGATCACCGATGGCGAACCTCGCGCGCGTGACCAGCGAGCCTCCGAGCGCAGCGAGCAGCAGCGGGTTCCCACTGAATTCGTGCGGAAGTCTGGTGGGTGTCGTTCATATTAGCTATTGGGGTCCTGATGAACCGCAGAGCACACATGCCAGTCGCAGACACCCGTACATGTTTGCAGTCTTCGTCCACGCCACAAACGTCGCGATCGCCCCAGTGAGCACCTGAAGCAGTCAAACGCATGTGTTCGAGGTGCTTAGGTTTCTAAAGAGCACCCGAGTGCATATAAAACGTACGTCGCCCTGCCCTCCGCAGCGTCGCGGGCATCCGAACTCGGAGCTTTCGATCGCTATGCAACCACACGTACACACAGTCCAGCCGTAAGACTACAGAAGCGCAAACCACACAAACACCAAGAGCTGCTCGAGAGTTTCCTCACTCGTCTCGCCATCGGAGATCGTGTCTACGTTGCCTTTCTGCACGACCACCGATCCGAGTCTTCACGGCCAACATGTGCACCACCACCAGCAGCACAAGTCAACCAACGCAATCATCGCCTCTATACACTACCACTACTACTATCAACCCAATCATCCATCCACATACGCTTTGCTCAGCCCTGCCGGGTGAACCGCGGCCGCCTTCGCTGGATCCACGTTCTCCAGCAGTCCGACCGCCACGCATAGACGTGCGTACTCCATCTGCACAACCACCCTCAGCACCAGCGTCAGCGCGCTGCTCCGCTAGCAAAGGTGTTCACTACTCAATTAATTGGACGCACTGCGTTCGGGGTCAAGACAGCGCGCGAGTAGCCGCGCACGACGTCAGGCTCCAGGCTCACGAGGAAGAGCCCATCGCCGTCCAGAATCAGCGGGAGCTGCGCGCTCCTCGCGCGCTGGATGAGCTGCCGCGCGACTTCCTGCACCGCCGCGTCGCGGCCGAGACCCGGGCCGATCACGAGCGCGTCCAGGCGCGGGAACACGTCACTGATGCGCTCCACCGAGTGGTTGAGCGCACGCGCGCGCTCCGCGTTCGTCAACGCGCGCACTGAGTCGTCGGAGCGCAGCAGTGGGTGCACGATGAGCTCGGGGCTGTAGCTCTTGATTGGGATCGCCGCCTCCTGCGTGCAGAAGAGGTGGCACAAGTCCGCGCCCTGCGTCGCGAGACGCAATCAACTGAGCTGTAGCTGTTGTATGCGCTAGAGGTTTGCAACGCTCGTACGGTCTTGAGGCTCGAGATGCCGGCGTAGTATGGCGCGCCGGTGTACTCGAAAGAGCCGCCGACGACGCCCACGCGGCCTGCGAGCACCGGATTAGCGTCTCGTTTCTTTGTGTACGCGCAAACGAAGTGCGAGTAGCTGCACAGCACTCACCGTGCTGCCCCTTGTGCCAGTCGGTCGAGAGCGACGGGATGAGCTTCCGCGCGAGCTGCCGTGCCGCCGCTGCCTGCATGTTTGTCACCGCCAGTTTTGTGATTGCCAAAACAGAATATATTGCAAAAAGTATCCGACGAGTCACGAATCGACCTCTTATGACATCACCATGGTTCGCCGCTACAGCGGATACGACGAGTACGAGGGTGTCTTCGGCCCGCTCGGTAGCTACGCAGCGTCTTCTGGTCCCCGACGTTCCCACCAGCGCAATTGGACGCTGGACGCCGGCGCACAGAGCGAGCGAGAGAGATTTCTGGCGGAACGTCGAGCGAAACGCCGGTTGCGAGCCTTCGCCATCGAGAACGAGAGCGAAGTCGACAGCGGGCACGAAAACGATGGCGTCGAGCCGCTTGCATTGAAGCCACAAGTGCCTGAAACGCAAGCGCCGCAACGCCAAGTGTGGCTGCCGACGCGCAACTTCTCCTTCCGCCAGCGCGCCGGCAAGCTCGACACGCGCGCGATCGCCCGCCTCGACCTCGAGCGGATCGTCGCGACGACGGACATCGACGCGATCCAGCGGCACCTGGAGAACTTAGCGTTCGCGGACGTCACGATCGATGACGTGCAGCACTACTCGGACGCCTACTTCCTCAAGCTTTTCCAGATCGCGCAGGTTCGTTCGACCATCCGATTGATCGCTGCTCATCCTGAAAATGATAGATCGCTGGTTTACTTACATCCGTCATTACGCTCTGTGGTGATGTCGAACGACCAGCTGACGCTCGAGTACCTGCTCAACGTCCAAGACTCGCTCGTGTCCCACTCCGAGACCATCGAAACGCAGTGTGAGCAGCTGCTTGAAGAATGTCGGCAGCTCGAGTCCGAGAACTGCACGTTCGAAGCCGAGATCGCGGGACTCAAGAAAGACATTCGTCACAAGCAGCGCACGATGGCGACGTTCGAAGTCATGCTTTTGAACGCATCTGTATCCCAGAGGCGCAACTCAGCAGCGACGAGAGCTCCGCCTGGGATCATCGACAAGGAGAATGCAGCAGCTGAAGCGAACGCAATCGTGGACTCGCTGCTGGGCAGTTCGGGTGGTGCTAGTGGTGCGGAGGAGAAAGAAGACGGGGTCGTCAGTCAGCGTACGTCATGTGGTGCACTGCTCCGATCGGGACACCACGCGTCTATCACTCGCTCACCTCTCAGTTGCTTTGTGACGCAGCTGTAGACTGTGTCGTGTGTGGGAAGAAGTTCCTGTCGGTCGGCTATCTCCTCCGCCACCAGCAACGCAAGCATCAGAGCGAGAGAAAGACGAAGAAGCAGGATCAAAAGGCAAAACGTGCTGCTACGCCCTTCCAGCACTCTTCGTCGTCACCATCTAGTAGCGACTCGAGCAAGAAGAAGACAAGAGAGAGAAGAGTGAAGACAGCGCCGCTGCCTGCTGAGGTGGCGAAAGCATTAGAAGAGAAGAACGAGCTCGCGAAGCAGCTCATTCAGCTCCAGGAGCAGTTACAGCAGGAAAAGACAGCGCGAGACACACAGGCAATGGCCCTTGAGAGCCAGCTCACGTCGCAGGTAGCTGGCAGCATGAGCAAACTACAGGAGATGCTGCTCGCAATCGAGAGGAAGCAGGAGATGGCCAAACAAGATATCATGCAGTACACGCAATCGACGATCGCACGTCTGCAGACTGAAGCGGCCAGCTCCCTCCTGCTCAAGAGCAAGACTGGTGCCTCAAGCTCTCGTGCGGGAAAACTCGAGAGTGATGAGGACGAAGACAGCAAAGATACGAAAAAATTGAAAGGCGAAGCGGATAGAGGTGCAGGACGGCAAGAAGCGCAGCTCGAGAAGATGCTCGAGGTATTTTTCAAGGCGCAAATACAGCAACAACAGGAGATCGACGCACTAGCTCAAGAGAACAGCAAGCTTTTGAGCAAAAGATACAAGAAAAAGCGCCATCGACAGAGTGTCGAGCCATCGTCGTTGATGCAAATGGCGGCTCTAGACGCGCAGCGCTTTGGCGTCGACAATGGCACCTTGGAACGAGAGACTCTTGCTTCGTCAGCATCTGTAAGACCCGTCGAGAAGCTCGCTGCCCAAGAGGACAAGCTTGTACAGACTGACGAGGAAGCAAAGTCCAGCACATCTGCTGCTCTTAAGACACAAGAGGTGCAAACCGATGTAGACTTCGTAATTCCAGAGATTGCAACTCCGGCTCCAGTGCCAGTCGCCGCAGTGCCGAAGAAGAAGAAGGAGCCTCCTATCCGCCCTAACACAGTCAACGAACAAAAACTCGCTCCACCAAAGCCAGAAAAGGTGGAAGTCACTGTGTCAGAAGTGCCGCAAGAGAAGCAGGAGCAGGAGAAGGTCCCTCTTGTGCTGGATGAGGAACCCCAGACAGCTCACGACAAGATCCAGCATGCAGCTCACATCGTGAGCAAGGTCGCACTAGGGTTCTTGACACGAAAGCGATTGAAGAATCCTGTGAACTGGCTGATCACCCTCTCACTCACAGCGCTCGAGACGGCACTCTCAGAAGAAGAGCGCAGTGTGCTTCAGGGTAGCGCTCCTGATCCAACGCAAAAGTTGGAGGTCGAAGTTGAATCGGGCATGACAGCGAACGAGCTGCGGCTCAAAATCGCGCGTGCACTGTCGGGAAGGAGTGATCATGTTGATGATACTGATGACGCGCTTGACAGTCCCTCAACTGGGATCGACTACCATCGCGTACTGCTTCATCACGTGGAAACACGAGAGGAGTTGCACGGTGATCGCTCGGTTCACGCTCTCAGGAACAAGATCGAAGTGGAAATTGTACCGAGCTACCAAGCAGCTGAAGAACATGTCGACAGCGTGTTCGCTTTTCACAGCGCCTTGACGAATCGCTTAAAGGATATTGGACGAGCATCGATGCAGCTAGTGGAGAACAGTCCCAAGAATCTCAAGGAACCTCAACTGAGACGCCTCGTCCGGCTGCAAGCTCGTGTCCGAGGGTTCCTCGCCAAGCGCCGTGCCGCTGCCATCAAGATCGACCGACTCGTGGAGATGAGGATTCTCCGCATGCGTGAAGCAGCGGTGTCTATGTCGCGACGGAGATCGACGACCCCTGGCGAACAAGCTCCCGCTAAGCGAAGCTCTCTGCCCTCAAATCCCCTCGTCGCTAAGCAGTGCCAGAAGGTACAAGAGCGACTAAGCTTGGCCGTCAAGGATAAACTCAAAGATCGTGTGCAGAACTCGCCAGCCTCAGCGAGCAACTTAAATCGGATATCCATCAGTACATTCGCGCAGCAGATTCAAGTGCTGGAGCGAGAGCGAAGCAAGTTGCCTGCCGATGTGCAGGAGCGCATCCGGAGTCTTCAGACACGGCTCGACCACATGGTGCATGCCGAGTACGACCCGGAGTATGTGCGGACTCTCGAGCGACGAAACGAAGCTGCTATCAAGATCCAGAGTGTCGTTAACGTTGTGATCGCGCGGCGCAGACTACAGACACTGCTGGCACGTGATCGCGAAAGCCGTGCAGAGGAATCTGATACAGGGCGGAGAGAGAGCGGTCGCCAGTCGCCCATGTCGCCTCTGCTCTCGCCTCTCTCCGAGGTCAGCGGTGATTTCGAACTGGACAGCAGCAGCAGCAAGTTACTTGCTGGAGACCACAGCGAACGTCTCGACGACTTTGACGATGAAGAAATTGAGAAACTCGCGGATGCCTACGAGGAAGGCGGAGGCAGAGAACAGACGGCTTCCGAAAGTAAACGCTCGAGCCACAACGGCCGAGGTCTTCAAGCAACCTCCTCAGTTGTCGTTCCGCCCTCCACTCCGACAACCAGCGAGCGACCGTCGACGCCACCCATTGCTATTGCAGAGAAGAAGCCAGCCGTGGCTGTCGTGGCAAGACGATCGATGCCGCTACCTCCGAAGCTCACGCCGGCGCCGAGCTCGGAGCAGCAGCCGCGAGCGTCGACGCCGATTCAGCAAGCGGCAGAGGCATCTGAACCGGGTCGCTCGCCACGCCCCAAGCTACAGGACAAGGAGGTCATCTCGCCATTCTCAAAAACGCCTCTACTATCACGACGGAGTGGCTCGGTGACGAGACGCGGCACCGGATACGACAACGCGCGTTAGCACGCGAGTGTGAAGTAGGTCGTGAAGTGCACTCGTCTGCTATTCGATGCTCATGTTGGCTAGTTGGTTGGCTGGAGGACTCCCTTCGCTTGCAGTAAGAGGATAACCGCTTCCTCTCGTCTACTCACAGCAGCGATCGACCAGCAATGGGTGATCTTCTCACTCTACTTTTGCTGGTTCTTGGCTCTCCGGTCGCGCACCGCCGCCGCCAGGTCCTCGAGCACCTTCACCGTCGTTTCCCAGCCCATGCACGCGTCCGTGACGCTCTTGCCGTACTCGAGTGGTTGACCGGGGGCGAGTGACTGGTTGCCCTCCTTGATGTTCGACTCGAGCATTACGCCGATGATGCGGTCGTCGCCTGTGCGCAGCTGCTCGGCGATGTTGGCGGCCACGAGCACCTGGTTACGGTGGTCCTTGCTCGAGTTGCCGTGCGAGCAGTCGACCATAACGTTGTCCGCCACGTTCGCCTTGAGCATCATCTTGGACACGTCGTCGATGTGCTGCTTTTCGAAGTTCGGGCCGGTTTTGCCGCCACGCAGGATCGTGTGGCACGTGTCGTTACCCTAGTAGTTAGTGCGTTAAAGGCGCAGCAAGAGATGAATATGAGTCAGTTTATAGTGACCACAACGAGCGTATTACCACCACTTGCAGCAGAACGCACCGCAGTGTTGACGATCGCCGCAAGCCCCTGCGAGCTGACGCTCAGGAAGCAGTGTGGGTGGCGCGCGGCGACGACAGCGTCAACCGCGAGCTGCAGTGAGCCACCCGTGCCGTTTTTAAAGCCGATGGGCATCGAGAGCCCGGACGTGAGCTCACGGTGCAGCTGACACTCGGTCGTGCGCGCGCCGATGGCGCCCCAGCTCACGAGGTCCGAGATGAACTGCGGCGACATGGTGTCGAGGAACTCGCAGCCCGCTGGGAGCCCCATCTCATTGATGCGCGCGAGCAGCTCGCGAGCAATGCGCAGTCCTTTGTTGATGTTGAACGAGCCGTTGAGATCCGGGTCGTTGATGAGCCCCTTCCAGCCTACAGTCGTGCGCGGCTTCTCAAAGTACACGCGCATGACGATGAGCAGGTCCTTGTCGAGCTGCTCACGCACGGTGAGCAGGCGCTGCGCGTAATCGATCGCGGCCTCCACATCGTGAATCGAGCAGGGCCCGACGACGACCACGAGTCGGTCGTCCACGCGGCGCAGCACGTTCGCAACGCTCTGGCGCCCGCGGTTGATCTGGTTGAAGCCAAGCAAGGGACTCGATCAGCACACATCCCTACAGTACTTCCCATTTCTCGAGCACGCATCTCACCGTCTGCGCCATCTTGACAGTCAATGGGATCTCCTCGAGCAGGCACGCGGGAGGGATAAGCGGCCGGATGCCCGTGATGCGCACGTCCACGATCGCCTTCTTGTCGGCGATCTTGACATCCTCACTGGCTGAACCGCTCGGCACTCGCAGGCGGCGCGGGCTGCCGACGCTCTTCTTGGTGTTGGCGGTCGAGCGGAACGGGTCGTCGCCGTCACTGTCACTGTCGCACTCACCGGTGTTGGGTCGGCGCTGCTTGGCGGACGCCGCCGTCTGTTTGCCGAGCACGAAGCCCAGCGCGCCGATGCTGCCGGCGGTGAGCAGCGTCATAGTGGCGGCCAGCAGCCCGAGCGTGAGCGTGAGCGACGCCGAGAGCTGCGCGTCGTGTGCCATGGGAGAGCGGCGGGTCGGGTTTAAGAGTGGGGAGGAGGAGGAGGATCGGTTTTTGTGAGCGTGGAAGCTGAAGCAGCAGCGACCAGTCCGCGTCGACTCGAGAGGCTCATTTGCCTAATCGAAGATGTTATGGTAGCTTGGATCTTCGACTTGTCCTAATCACAGGCCATTACCCAATTGAATCAAAAAGCAAAGTATCCGATCCGATTCGATTAGGTCTTTTCAAATTGCGCGCTTGCGCAAACTCATCCAAACAGCGACTTTGGACATGTGACAGGGCGCTGACATACAAAATCCAAGTCACCTGCAGCATGTGAGTGCACCACAGGAATGCTCTTGTTCTTGTGGCAGGCAGCAGCTCTACACCACCTCCGACGCCCTACGTCTACGCGAGCACCTCGAAGCGCTCCGAATCGCTCAGGTCCGACGACTCGCTCATGCGAACGCCGCCGGTCTCGCTGCTCTCCATGTACACGCGGCCCGTGCGCACAAAGCCGATGACGTTGAGCAGGTCCGCCTGTTCCGCGATCGACTGGTCCAGCTGCTGGAACGCCAGCAGCTCCGACGTGCGCGGCGCGCTGCTTGTGTCGCTCATCATGCACGAGTTGCGCCGCGTGGCGTCCAGCGCCTCCTGCGCCTTGGCCGAGATCTCGCGCAGCCGTGCCGCCAGGTCGCAGTCCCGGCTCTCGTACGACGACCGCCGCGTCGCCGTCGCGCTGTTTCTGCCAGTGGCAGTACTAGCATTATTGTTGTCACCCGCGTCCGCCGCCTCGGCGCCGTCCAGACTCTCCGCGATGACGTCGTCGTCATCATCGTACACGTACGCGTCGTAGCTCTCCATCGGGTCGGTCTCGAGGCGCGCGCGCCCGCCTTTCTCCCGCTGTGTGCGGATCGACAGCGGGCTCAGCGGCACCTGGCTTGTCGAGAAGTCGCTCGTATACACGGGCTGTAACGATTGCGGCGGCGCCGCGCGCTTCGACGCTCGCTGCTCGAGCGATAGCGCCTGCATCGAGCGCTCTGAGAGAATCTTCTGCAGCGACCTAGCGCTGTCGGTGCTGCTGAGCGCCGAGAGCCGCTCGAGCGAGTCCTCTTCGGTCGCCTCCTCCGACGGCTCGATGTCCAAGAAGAGGTTCTGCGTCGTGGAGAAGAACGACGACGACGTGGGCGCGCTGGCCGCCGCCTGGGTCTCCAGCTCCTTCCGCGCCGAATGCATGCAGCGCTTGCAAAAGTGCGCCGCCGCGCCCGAGTCGGACCGCGAGCTCCGATGGTGGTGGTGATGACTAAGCGACGAGAGTTTGTCGCCGTCGAGCGCCTTCACGCGGCTCGTGCTCCCGCAGTCCTTGCACACGTCCTCGGAGCACACGCCGCACGTGTAGCGAGGTCGGATGAGCGTGAACCGTTTGTGGCACATGTAGCAGTGCTTGCGTCCGCTGCATAGAAATCAGCAGCCGAAGCAAGAACCCGATGAGCCTATACACACCAGTAGCAGAAAGCAACAAGTGCTTGACGAAAGAGAGCTCGCCTGCACACCTTTTCGTGGGCACGTGCGAGCGATTGGCCTCCATCTGTTGCGCCATGAACGTGGCCTCCGGGAAGCGGTTGAGATTCGCCACGAACGACGTGAACGTCTCATGCACGAGCGCCATAAGCTTGCTCGAGGACGCCGTGCCGGCGGCGCCGGGCGACGTGCCCTGCCATAGCACGTCCGTGTGCCGCGCGTCCGCGCTCTGCTTAAATAAAAACACGCTGGACACGCTCGTGCGCACAAGGCCGTGGGAGACCTCAAGCGGCGGACACTCCTTCAGATCCACCGAGTGCATCACGAGGTATCCGACTTCGTTTTTGTCCTTGTCGAGCATCGTACCGGTGCTCTGGTGAACAGCACAGCAGCGGCAATCAGTTCGGTCGTCCTCGCACTTGTACTCCCACGCTCATATTCGCACGTACTCGCAAGAAACAAACGTCTCGGTTTTTGGCGAAGAGCCCGGGACTGCGCGTGGCGACCCACGCGAGCCCGACGAAGTGGTGCGGCTCGATCTCGTCGCGGCGTGAGACGACGTGCAGCACGGCGGCGTCGAGGCAGTTCTCGACGAGAAACGTGGCGTTGCTGCGCATATCGAGCGTGTTGTCGGCGTAGACTGAGTCCATGGCGCGGGCGAGCGGCATGGCCACCTTGCCCATGCACCGGAACTCGACACGGCGCGCGGTGGCGTCCTGCTTCTTGCAGTACGAGCGCGTGCCCGTGTCGCGGAAGTGCTTCTTGGAGCTCGAAAGCTTCCATCCGGACGAGCCGTCCTCGTTCGACATATGCCACTTGGCGCCGTGCACGGCGGCGGTGCGCAGCTGCTCAGCCTGCTGCTCCCAGCGGCGGTTCTGCTCGGACGTCGCTGCCACGCGTGCGAAGAAGTCGGTGGGAAGCGGGAAACGCGCGGAGGAGGACGACGATGAGGATGACGATAAAGAGGAAGACGATGACGATGAAGAAGCGCCGCGCATGCGCGTCATGAGCGACGCGCGCGAGGAGGGCGCGGATGCGGTCGTCTCCATGTTCGCGAAGCGCGCGCTGCGCGAGAGAAGATGGAATGGAGCTCTGGAGCTCTTGGTTGTGGCCGAATCCACTGGAGCCAGATTGGCAAAAATTGTCAGAAACCCTGTAAATGCAGCTGTAGGATCAACGAGGGTTCGAGCCAGAGGTGTATGCCAGCCACTTGTCGATTTCCCTTTATAACATTGCTACTCGTTATGTCAGGCAGACGCCGCGACGATGTGACGACATCCGAGTCTGGCACCTTACATGTGTTGAAACCGTGTTGCAAGA
The DNA here is from genome assembly GCA_023334075.1 of Globisporangium nunn. Classification (NCBI taxonomy): domain Eukaryota; phylum Oomycota; class Peronosporomycetes; order Pythiales; family Pythiaceae; genus Globisporangium; species Globisporangium nunn. The sequence continues at coordinate 3,289 of JAASFZ010000199.1, read as the reverse complement.
CTTGAAGTATCCGCTCAAGCAGATGGATACACGTCCGGACTGCCAACACCTCCCAACCCTTTCGACCGCCTATTGCAACTAGCTTTCTTCATGCCGACGACGAGCGCAGCAAACCCGCGTTACTCACTGTAGCAGTTGGCACCAGCACTGTCTCGTTCGCGCTCAGCGCCATCGCGGGCACCTGGTGCTCAGGGAGGAACACCCCGCGCTTGCCCGCCGTAAGCTGCCGCTCCATTTCCAGGAAGAACGAATCGACCGTGAGACCGACAAAGGCCCCGTGTTCGCTCCCGCCACTACTGCTGCTCGTGAAGTGAGGCCTCGCACGCTCCAGCGCGCTCCACATCTCGGCGAGTCGGTGCATCGTCGCTGCCTTCACATGGTTGTACACGAACACTTCTCCGATGTCCGCGAACACCGCCGGCAGTAACGGCAACACGGACTCGGACGGCAGAATCCCGCAGTGAGGACACGCGAGCGCCGCGTCCGCAGCTGCTTTCCGGCTCGCAGCCTCGGAGCTCACGCGCCGACCTTGCGCGCGGCGGCAACTCGCGCAAATGCTACTCGCAAACTGGACGTCCAGGAGTGAGGAGGACACGACGACGCACACTAGACTCTCCGATGTTCGGGTCTTTTCGCGGTGCCGCATGAAGCGAGCAATCGATCGGAGTTCGAAATCGTCGAGCTGTGACGAACCTAAGCAGTGAGATGGATGACAAGGCTCAAGCAAACGCATCGTGAAGCGTCACCCACCGTATCGCTGAGCAGGATCACACCGTAGCTGAGGCTGCTGCTGCTTCCAGGTAAGCTGCGCGGGAGTCGCGTCAAGCACGATACTGCTTGCTCACCGTGGTTGGCCAGATCCCACTGGAACGCCTCTTTCCGCAAGATTTTCTCGGTTGCCACCTGCTGCTTGGCGCTCTTCTCGACGAGCAAAACGCGCGGGAGCTGGTCCATTTGTTTCGATAAGTGGGCGTTCTTCGTGGTCGGGATGACTCGCATTGGCGCACCGCCGAGACTCGTCACGTGCACGAGGCGACCTTCATAGAACCTGTGGTATGAAAGCTTACAGTGCAGCTCGTCAGCGGCCATCTTAAGGTGCATGCAAGCAAGCACCAATCTTGTCGTACACAAGGAACGTCGGCACGGCATGAACCCGGAACCGTTCCGCCAGAGCAGGCGATTCGCCGAGATCGCACTTGACCAGACGGCACTTGCTCCTGCATCCATGGTGTGGTGAGTCAGACCTTACTCATCCACTCATCAACACACGACACTCACGTACCGGATCCCAGTCTCCAGTGTCTGTGTGCCAGCAGAGTGCTTTGCCGCCGTGAGTTGCACCTGAATCTGCTCAAGCACGCTCTCCACGGCACGCGACTGACAGTCATCCGCTCGCAGGCAAGCGATGACAGCGAGTTGCTCGCTCGCGCGCGCCTCGCTCAAAAAGCTCTCCAGCTTGCTTGCTGATAGGAGCTTTAGACGCTCACCGTTCGGACGGCCACCGCCTCCATTTACGGAGAGCTCTCGCGAGTACCGTCCACTGGCAATTGTCAGCGGTCCTCCTCGCTTAAGCACAGGGTTCTCCATCGTGATCATGTGGTGGATCTCAACCGAGCCGAGCCACTTGCCCGTCTCTCTGTTCTTGAGACGTTTGAGTGATGCCGAGCTGTCATTCTCTTTTATCGGAGCGCCAAACAGAGTCGGTTCCTGCCCCACTTCGGTGCCGATTCTCGGCAGAACAGGAATCTCAAGAAGACACTGCTGGCGCGCACTCTCGCGCCAGTTGCCGTCTGCGGCGGGCGTGACCTTGCAGCCCTCATAGCTGTCGAATCTGCTCTCCAGTGTCGACACGATAGCCTTTATGTGATCATTTGTGAGATCGGCGCTCCGCGGCTTCTGCTTGCTGCGCTTCTCGATCGACTCGAGCTCGATAAGCTTTTGTCGCTGCTGCAACGTCGGAGTGATCTGGTTGATGAGCAACTTTCCGCGTTGCGTGCCCTCTGTTACTCGGTGCGCGTGTTCCAAGTACGTGTCGGTTCGACGCAGTTGTACACCGCATGCAAATTCCACGGAGATGCCAGGACACGGTGCGAACCTCACCGAGATCGAAGCGCGGTCTCGGTACGTGAACAACAGTGCGTCGTTGAGCTGGATGATGACTGGCTGAGAGGGCGCACACCCCGCGTGCTGAGCCTTCGGATCCCACTTCCAGGTCTGGATCAAGAGAGTGTGTGGTTAGCAAAGTCATTGCGAGCCGATCGATCGAAGTCTCACCTTGACGATGGAGTTGTCTGCGTTCATGAGAATCCCCGACTCTTTAGAGAGAACGAGTTTTGTTTTGCGTGGATGGCCAGCGGATCCGACCTGACGGTGTTGTGTGGCAGACGGGCAGTGTCACGAGTGCTGAGATTGTGGATCGATCAGCAGCGGTAGGATGTACTTGCTCACCGCATGTTCGTCCAACGTCCCGAGCAACGTCTTGCTGGTGTTGTCTTCGTAAAACTGGAAACTGCGCTGGTAGGCGCTGACTTTGTTCGCGCAGGCAGCCACGCGGCCCGAGAGATAGCTGGACGTACACACTCAAGTCTACTAGTCAGGGGAACTTGTGTGGTTCTCACCAGCGAGCCCATTACAAGAGAGTCACCGAGAGGCAAACGACGCACAAGCAGAAGCCGCAACCGGAGTCGTCGAGGCGGACAGCAGGCTCTCCAGTTGAGTAGTTGACATCCTGGCTGAGAGACCCCTTTGTTGCCTGCATGGACGTCACCATCGGGGTGATGCTGCCTGTCATGATCAGAAGCGAATCGAGTGTCCCTTGCCACAATACCAGCAGGAGCTTCAGCAACAGTGCGACGCTTCAGGCAGAAAAGGGGAATAGGGTATGGGTGAATCTCAACGTATATTTGACTGTATGCGACGCTTGCAGATATTTCTATGTACAATCACACTCTCTCTTGAGCTGCTGACAACCTGGGAGCCAATCAGAAGGCATTCAGGATACGTTTCTATCCAATGGAGAATCATAGGGTTAGGAGAGTAGCCTCTGCCATTCATTCTGACGTATTCGGTCGGAATTGAGCTGTATCCAAATGCACCCATCCAGTCTAAATCGTATCACATGCATGTTTCCACAACATCCGTCACTGTATGTAACGGGGTTACACTTGCTGGTTATCAGACATAACTCAGCAATGCAGGATATCTATCCGCATAATTACGAAAAGGCTAGCCACACTTGGCGCCTTCCATTATTGGCTACAATAGCACAATAAGCAACCAATAAGATAGT
>JAASFZ010000198.1:0-26325 GCA_023334075.1 Globisporangium nunn | reverse complement strand
TCACAAGCGAGAGCGGCGAGGAGCTCGATGCCGACAGCCTCGTGGCAGCGATCAGCGAGCACAGCATGAAGTACGGGCTGGATGATCAGGTGTTGGTGTCGAGTCACAATGAAGAGTGCGAGCGCGAGCTGCACATCGAGCTTTTTGGAGACCGCGTGGAAGAAGGCTTGGTACGCCAAGTGAAAGCGGTTCGTGAGATGCCTTGAACGTTCTGTCAGCTGCTGTCTTGCAGTTCAGTTCACGATCTGGATCAACACGTGAAGACAATGAAGTTGGGTGGCTTCGTGCGAAAGAACATAATGCCAGAAGCAATGGGGAGTGTTGATTGGGAAGCGAGTCAAGTGTTCGGGACTGAGAACTTTTTCGCGACGATCGTGGTGACAGCCCAAAACCCGCACGTCGAGTTCATCCGTCTCGTCGACGTCGTTGTCCACTTTCGCGACGATTCGCTTCTACTTTTGTCGGAGTTCGAAGCTGATGCAGTGTTACGTATGCTGTGGTATTACGATTGCAAAGACAGTCTTCAATTTCGGTTAGTGAACCTGACGCACGCGGTCGGTGCAATCGAGAAGAGCGGCATGAAGCCGCAGACTGCAGAGATTCCGTGGGAGCTTGGATCCGTGATCAAAACATCCGTGGGACTCTCATGGATTCCAATGCTGCAGCTGTACAACGGAGAGACAATGTTCACGAAGCGCCAGAAGGCTGCGATCAAGTCTGCACTTCGGAGGCTGCTAGTGAAAGTTCCAGATCGCGAAGCCGCTTTTCGTGACTTTATCGACGCTCGATTGGGAAATTTTCTGCGCTGGCCACGATCGTTCCTCCATGGGATCTGTGTGGAAATGGATCTAGAGACGGTGCTCCGAGCGTAATTCGTGATGCTGACGAGAGACTCGCGGACTTTTGCATTGAAATGGAGATCCACGCTGCTCACTGAGTAGAGTGGAACACAGCTTCGAGTAGTAAGTGCGAATGAAGAATTGATCCCCAACGGGAGCATCTCGATGATGCTGCTAGTGAAGCATTGCTAGCTCCATCTCTGTCGCGATTGTGATGTTGTACGTCGGTCGATTCCAGTCCGAGTCCACTGTGGCTGTGTTGTATTGCCCCGGACCCTATGCGCCATAGAGACATACCGAGCGTGGGCAATCAGTTTGTGAATGCAGGATACTCAGCGAAAGCGCTTATTCAAATCCTATGCGTTCGTTACCGGTGCTTGCATCTTTGGGAGCGTTGTCTTGAAGCGTGGCTCCTGGTGATTTGCAAGGATGCAAGCTTAGAAAGTCTACTACCAGAACAATGGCTCTCGCATACAGACAGACAAGAAATCGCACCGCTCCAAAGAACACATCCGGCCGTGCCATGTGAACCGGCTTTTGGGTGACTGGGGTAGTCGAGTACGCTCCAGGTCCCTGTGAGAGTCAAGCTTGTTAGTAGTAGCTCGGGATGTGCTCTCGCCGCGTTCGGTTTGATGACGGATACTAACCGGAACGTCAATGTCTCTTCTTTGCTTGCATTTCATTCGCTCGCTTGCAGATTTGAATGTCCCCTCCGCACCTGATGAGCTCCACGAGCTCTGGATCTACGCGGGTACAGCAATTAGTGTTGAGGGCATTCGAGTGGTCGAGGTCGACATTGAGCAGCAACAAGAGAAAGTAAAACAAACCTCGTAGTCGCCTGGTGATGGTCCTGTCTGCTTTCCTGCATGCTGGAACCGGGTTGACGAGGATGCGAACACTGAAGATGGCTTAATTTCGTGCTTCGACTTTGCGGTCGGGCTGTGGCGTTTCCAGTCGCCACCGGATTTCGTGTCCCGTTCGAGTTGAGACTCTTGCGTCTCAGGGACGTGCTCCAACGAGGAAGCGGGCAAGGTGTCAAATCGTTTGGTTGTACTACCGAAGGTACTCACTCGACTCGTCTGAAAAGGGAAGAACATCGTAGGTCAGACAACCATACTGGGGTCACGCATTAGATACGCAGTCGAGAAAACTCAGTCGCACCACTTTGTTGAGTGTATCTGAAAGCGAAGAAGGAGTGTCGTATGATCCTGGCGCAGCGAGAGGCTGATCTTTTGTCTTTGCAGGCTCAAAACGCTCAGTCTTGGAGCTGAACGGTGCCTTCGAATTCATTCTGCCACTGGCGGAGACTGGACGGGTCAACGAAGGAGGCGAGTAGTACGTTCCTGGCCCAGGTCCGAGAATCTCACCGCTGTCACACGGTAGAGTCATCAACGCCAAGCAAACACCAACAAGCATACGCATCTCGATGAGTGGGTCCTCAGAGGCAGTCATAATCTAACAAGTTGCAGCACTCGGCTCAATCGCATACGCACCGCTGATAGTCGTCAAAGCGGGTTACGGTGCTGCCAAAGAACTGCAGGTGCTCGGGCTTTGATCGAGAAGCAAACGATCTCGCGCCTCCATCGTATGCTCCTGGACCCGGAACGCTGTTCTTGCTGTTCTCGAGCGCAAATTTGTCTCGTGTAATGGCAGACTTGAAGACCGAGCTCGCTCGTGCGGCGTCCTTTGACACGCTCGCATTGTTCAGATAAGTGTACTCACCGGGTCCTGGCAGAGCTGCCTTCGCTTGAATCTCTTGCTCAATTATCCGCATCACCTGTGCCACGCCGAGAGACAACAGACCCGTGGGAGTTGGAACGGGATCGACTATATGAACGTGTGGTGTCCTCTCTGTCTGCACTCGCACCTTTCCCTTTGAGAAATCTGTCGTGCGGCTCTTGTTGACACTCTTGAGTCCGCGGAGTGGGTCGTACTCGCCTGGTCCGGAAGTGTCGTCTCCTCGGCCAGAGTGTCCAACCGGAACTGGTTGGTGGCGCACGAGTTTGCCGTGTGTGCCTTGCTCGTATCCGAAGCTCTGTGACGCTACCGGGATCGATGGCGCAGTAGGGAGCCGAGCCCACTTGATCTTGCTGCCTTTTGGCGCATCTTTGACGAAATCACATGGCCTGCGAGCGAACAACCAGTCACCACATGACATGCAATACACAAAGCGCACAAGGTTATGCGAAACATCACAAAGCCCTATCAGTTCTGCCCTTGGAACCACCTGGACAGCGCTAACACTTACGTCTTCTTCTTGACTGAGCTGAATGACTCGGAGCTGGTGTACGCGCCGGGACCGGGGGTGCTCGTCAAGCCGCTCTTCCCTCTTCCTCTCCGAGTTTCTCCGCCCATCCGCTGCGACTTAGATTGGAAGACCGATGACGCACTCGCTTTGCTTTTGCTGGGCGACTCCCATGTCACCTGGTTGTTGCTCGTGTAGGCGCCGGGGCCGGGTGTGATCAGAACTTGGCTCTTCGTGGCACCCACATTGCCTGTCCCCCGTTCGATTCGCTCGCTGCAGCCAAAGCCGATCGCGTTCGGCTTGATCTTCCGAGGCGGCGAAGTCTCGTAGTACCCTGGACCGAGATGCGCGGCCGCTGACCGTGGCTGGAAGCTGCCGGATCCGCCCTGGTCTCGGCTCGTACGATTCACCCACGCCATCGATCACAGACCGAAGAGGTGTTTGTCTACGTGCAAGTCGCGAAGGGAGGAAGCAAGAGTGTTTTCGCTCTGCGAGTTCGAGATGTGTGGTAAGATCGAAAGAAATAGAAAAGAATAGAAGTGCTCTGATCGCAGCTCCATCATTTATCTACTACGCTATTCAACCATGTTCTCAAGTGGCGACCAGCGAAGTCGTTGCGTGACCTGGAGGAGACTGCCAACGCTCAGTCGACAACTCGTCGATAGTAGCAACATCTGATGCCATTGATTAATATTGTTATCACGGAAACCTTCCAAAAGGACTTCGTTATCAGATTTGTTCGATGGTGGCGATGCAGGAGCTCCTGGTCGTCAATGGAGCGACCACCGTCGACGGTGCCGACCAACCGTGCGTTGTAGCTATCAATGCTGACGCAACATGCGTTATGGCCATGCACGTCTGCTTCCTCTCTTCTCAATTCGCTTTCTGCGCGTCCACATTGCCGCTTTGCCACTGTCTACAGCAGCGCTCCCCAGTCGCCCTTGTGTCCACCGGATGACGCGCTGCTGCTGCAGGTCTTCCGCTTCCGCCACAAACCGCCAAGCGTTGTGCAGGAAGAATCTGAGTGTGCACGGCTCGCGCGCCGCTTCATCGTCTTTGTGGACGCGATCCGCGGTGCAGCGCTCACGCAGGTCGAGGACTTCGCATCCTTCGCGATCGATCCGCTCGTAGACGACCGCCGCGTGCCGCTGCATCACTTCGCAGACGAGGAGCTACGCGCGCTGCAGCGAGCGTGTGCTGTGCTGACTGGGGGCTCGTGCGCCTCCGCAGAGCTCCTAATTCGCGGTACCGTCTATGTCGCGGCGTGGTTCCCCAAGTACGGCTGCGCATTGCAGGCGGAGGTGCTGAGCGTCGCGAGCGTCGCGCTCAAACTTGTGATCTTGGACGGGTGGGAGCACGTCAAGCACTTTCCTGCGGATGCCAAATGTGTGCACAGCGCTGTGCCGAAAACAAACTCTGTACTCAACTGCGGGTCCGTCCGACCGGAGCTGATGTGTAGCCTCCTGGACGAGCTTCGTGGCGAGATCGAGAAAGCCAAGCCACGCACTGGTGTCCAGAGGGGCGCGGGTTTCAACGACATCGGCCATCAGAAGACGCCGCAGTTTATCGCTGCGCTGGTTCGCATCGCGCGATCGCGCGTCATCGGAGACGCGAGAACACTCTGGGGCACCTCGCAAGTCTTTGGCACGTCCAACTTCTTCTCGCCAGCTGTATCGCTGTCGTCGGCTGACTTGGTCAGCAACTTTTCTCGCCTGATCAACGTGATCCTGCTGCTCGAGGACGGCACGAACCTGCTTCGCTCCGAGTTCGAGGCAGATGCGATTCTCCAGCTGCTGTGGATGCGATCGGGTACCTCGCCGCGGTGCACCTTTGTGAATTTATCGTCCGCGGTAGATGCGATAAGCGTGGGGCGCGGATCAACTGTTTTGGCGCGCGGTGTGCCGTGGTGCGTTGGAAGCAGCACTGAATTGGTGCAGCGAGCGGTCACGGCGTCATTGACGACCGTGTGCCAGCTCTACAACGGCGAAACGATATTCACGAAGCGCGCGAACAGCGCGGTGGAAGCTGCGCTTCGAGCTCACCTGCAGCCGTTGCGCAAGCGCGAGCGCGCGTTCCAGGGATTCGCGACCGTCCGCGGTAACCTGCCTCGCTGGCGGTACTCGTTCCTGCACACGCTCTGCCACGAGATGGACCTGGGTGACTTTGCCAGTCCGCGAGTGGTGGCGCGTCGAGTGCAGCAAGAGTTCTCGGCGAGTGGGAAGACAGCGCCAGGCAAGAACGCGGCTCAAGCGAAGCAGAACGTGGGTCGCAAGAAGCAGTGAGAGAATGAAGAAGTCGAGTCGATCGCGAATCTCGACGGTGTCATCACTTTTCCCGCCGGCGCGCACTACTGAAATGGCACGCGTTGTACGGCTATACTTGGTGCCTGTGTCGTTCGAGCCGGATAAACAAGCCCAGCTGTGGCGATAGTGCAAATTCTTCTGCATCCGCCCCAAGTGCGTAGCGTGTCATTTTTGTTTTCGCATCCGAGGACTCAAGTCGCTTATCCGCCAGCTCCAGCTCCTGCGCCTACGATGGCGCTCTCCACGGATCATCCGCCGCGCGAGCTGCAGCTGCGCCACGTGCTGTTTTTCCACCGCCACGGCGACCGCGCGCCGGTGCTGCCGACCATCGGCGCCAAGTGGCGCATGACGCCCGAGGAGCTGGCGTTCTGGAGCACGCGCGTGGCCACGGAGCAGCAGCTCGAGGAGCTGGCGCGCGCTGGCCGCGTGGTGGGTGCGCGGCCGGACCTTCCGCCGCCGCCGCCGTCTGCGCGCCCGTACACCCACCCGCTCGGCGAGCTCACGCAGCTGGGCGTGGACCACATGCGCGGCAAGGGCCGCAAACTGCGCGCCAAGTACGGCCACCTGCTCGCGGCGCACACGGACGCAGCGGACCCGAGCGAGCACGTGTACGTGCTCTCGAGCAGCGTGCCGCGCACCGTGCAGTCCGTGCAGTGTCTGCTGCACGGCATGTTCCACGGCGATGATGTGGACGGCACAGAAAGCACCGAGCCAGTGGTGGCGGCAGCGAAACCCACGTTCGACATCCGCACGTACGAGCGCAATGTGCTCGCCCCGAGTCACTCGCTGCGCGTGTTCATGGAGATCGAGTCGATCGTGCGCGACGACGTCGAGAAGCGCGCGCCGCATGAGAAGGAGCAGACGGCCGCGCTGGCGCAGCACCTGCGCGAGACGCTCGGCATCGCGCCGGATGTGACGCTGCCCTGGACGGCGATCCGCGACGGCCTCACGTGTCGCGTGGCGCATGGCTTGGCGCTTCCCGAGGGGATCACGGACGAGATGGTCGAGCAGATCAGCGCGTACGACACGTGGCTTTGGTACTGCCTGTACCAGCAGAAGGAGTTCTGCTTCAAGTCGTTCCAGCACGGCGTGCGCGAGGTGCTGAACCACCTGAAGAGCGTCGTGCAGCCAGAGGAGGCCGCCACGCGGCCGCCGCCCAAGCTCTCGTTCTTCTCGGCACACGACAACTCGATCGTGGCGCTCGTGAGCGCGCTCCAGCTCCAGGTCGGGCTCGAACTTCCCGAGTATGGCACGATCGTGACGTTCGAGGTGTACGAGGACCCGACCTCGAAGCAGCACTACGTCAAGGTGCTTTTCGAGGACCGTGAGGTGCCATTCGCAGGCCACGAGCACGACGCGCTCTGTCCGTTCGCGCACTTCGAATCGCTCGCGATGGAGTTCCTGGCGTTCAGGGACCAGGAGGAGAACCAGCCGGAGCCGGAGCTGGAGCAAGACAAGTGAGTCTATTCTGCAGCCCTGAACACAGATCTACTGTAGACCGCCGATTTCTCTCTGTAACACGAGTGCAAGAAGGTATCACTGTGCGATGTGGTGTGAAGATGACCACGTCGAGTTGACGACGAGAGGAATGCGTGGCGTGGACGTGCTGTCTTGGTGGCGGCTGTCGCCAGCAGCAGCCTGCACCTTCTTCTCCGGCGACAGTGCCTGATTGAAGTCGACGCCCTTATACGTCGCGGACTTCCACCACGCATCTTGCTCGTTCATCGACGGTTCCATCTCGGATTTCGCCTTCTTCTTCTTGAGCAGTGATGCGAAGGCGGATACCTTCGCAGAAGATGGCTCGCTGTCCGCTTTCTTCGTGGTCTCCGGCTTGTTGCCCTGCCCCCACCATACAGGCGGGTCGAGCCACCACGCGCTTGGGACTTTAGTAGGTGGATCAGTTGCTTCACCCTTCAACCGCGCCAAGACACTGCTGCTGCTGCTTTTCATTGCAGCTGGCAGCTTTTTCATCGATGCCGAAGCACTATCTACCTCCTGCTTCATCTGCAGCAACTCCATGTTGCGCATCTCAATCGCTCGGCGCAGCGACTCAAGCTTCCAGAACTCGCTCTCGAGGTACAGTTCGCGGAGCATCTTGGGGTCTTGCGGGAGGACGCCATCGCGGAGGAACGTGAGCACATATCGGAAAAGCCACCTGCAGAAACATCATCGACGAGCAAGCATCCAGCATCGATCAGCTCTGTCAGTCATAAACGATGATGTCCTAGGCGACAACAAGAAGCTCGTATCGTACCAGTCCCGATCGACGCGGAAGCAGCCGCACTCGGTCTCAGATAGCGGCGAGTCCTCGTCTACAAACGCTGCAAGCAAAGACCCGCTGTCTTTCGCTGCAAGTGCGCTCGAAATCTCGAAGAGCTGGCCGCCGACGTCGATCGTGACTCGACGGTCGCGAGCGGAGGGAAACGCGCTCGAGCAGAACCAATCGGACGAGAGTGACGCCTCGAAGCGCTCGCGCTCGGACTCGAGCAGCGCGTTCTGGAGCAGCAGCTTTCGCTTCTCGCGGCGAATGAACGCGCGCTGCTTCGCCAACTGACAGAGGGCGCAAGTCGGGTAATTGCCTTAGCTGTGTGCGGCGAATGGAAGCGAGCGGCCTTCATTGTCTCTCAGTCGGAGTTCCCCTGACAGCGTACCCGCTCGAGCTGAACTTCGATCTGCTGCTTCTTTGCGGTCATGACGGTCTGATGCAATAGCAGCTCCTCGTCATTCTGCGCTGTCAATGGATGCCCTTCGCGACTGTTGCTGCTCCGACTACTGCTGCGTCTGCTCTCGATGGGAGCGAAGCGCTGTCCAAATGTCGGCTGTCGGGTCGAGGGTTCCATGAGATGAGAGATGCGAACGACGATCCGAAGGACGAGCGACCGAGAAAGCAATGCGTTCCAGTCCGCCACAGGTCGCACACAAAAATCTCAAGGCACGGCGACTAATAGCAACTCGTGAACGTAGACGAAAGCAACACTTGCACCAGCGAGGCAGGTTGCCGCGGACGGTCGCGAATCCCTGGAACGCGCGCTCGCGCTTGCGCAACGGCTGCAGGTGAGCTCGAAGCGCAGCTTCTACCGCGCTGTTCGCGCGCTTCGTGAACATCGTTTCGCCGTTGTAGAGCTGGCACACGGTCGTCAATATCTTGCAAGCCACTAGTACAGCGATGTCTTGGGTCACACTCCATTGTCTTTGCAAGTCACAGCGAACGAAGACACTGACTGTTTCTTTGTACACTACACGCTTAGCCACTCGGACAGAGTCGATTTCACACCAGCCAGGGCCGCGTCACAGTGCCGACGCCGCCGTAGTCCCGACCGTGTGCTGCATGAACTTGAGCGCAGCGCGCTGGAAGTGCTCGAACGGACACAGCGCCGCGTGCGCGTGTGTGGAGAACGCGATCTCGCGGCCCTCGAGCAGCGGGCGCACGTACAGCGCGCCGGTCGCGCGGTGCGCGTAGATTTCGAATGTCACCATCGCGCCATAGTCCGGGATGAAGGGCGTCACCTGGAGCTCGAGCGCCAGGACGAACGCCACGATCGAGTTGTCGTGGCCGGAGAAAAGTGAGAGCTTGTACGGGCTCGCACCGTTCGCGACCGCATTCAGGTGCGCATAGATGCGCTCGATACCCGAGTGGAAGCTATTGAAGCAGAAGTCGCGCTTGCCGTAGAGCGCGAACCAGAGCCACGCGTCGAAGCCGCGAATCTGCTCAATGAGCTCCGATGTGAGGCCGGCTGGGAGCGACAGCCCGTGCTCCTGGCGGCACGTCAGCACTTCTCGCACTGCGACGCGCGCACGTGTCATTCCCACAAGAGTCATTCCCATCCCAAGTATCAGCATATGAGCCACAATGGGCAGAAGCCTCCGAGCAGCTCACGCACATGCCGTCCACGGCACGCGCTCTCCGTCGTTCACGCCGACGACCTTCCGCACGGCGCGCGAAGCCTCCGCGAGTCCCTCGGGCGCGCGGTGGCGCAGGTCGTCGGCCAGCAGCGTCGCGAGGTCCCCGTATAGCTCGTATGAGTGCGTCGGCGCGATGCGGCTGTGTGCATCGGCGCGGATGAGAATGACGCTTTGGTCATCGTCATCATCATCTTCATTTCGTGTGCTCTTCTCGGCAAAGTACGACGGGAAGAGTCCCGAGAGCACGCTCTGCGCCGACCGCAGCGTGCGCCGCACGTTTGTGGACTCGACGTACACGTCGCGCGGCGGGTTGAGTGCCGCGACGAACGACGCGTAGCGCTCGCGCATCGCCGCGCCCTTGGCGCGCATGCCGCGCACGCCCTTGGACGTGAGCTGGCCGCAGGGCCAACGACCGCCGTGGCGCGGCGACGCCGGCGGCTCGCGCTCGTCCTGCGCATTCACGACCCGCGAGCCACGCGCCAGCGATGCGAGGTCGTCGAGTCCCGCGAGCCGCGAGATCCAGAGCTGCGCCTGCGTGGCGTCCATCGCTAGGCGCGTGCCCGGCAGCCGCGAGAGAGGCGAGCGGTCGCCGTGGCGGAAGAGCGCGAACACGTGCACGAGCTCGAGCGCCTCCATCGGGGGCAGCGCCTCCTTCGCCTGCGTCATGGCAGCACCGGTTGTGCGGCGAATGGATACGTCAACCAAAACGGTCGTTGAGTTTACTTCACTACTCTTCCACTCCAGCGATTCGACTTGCTGTATGCTACTCTCACGTACAAAGTCGACGCCAACTGACTCTCTCTTGCGCAAAGTATGCTTCACGCGATTCGATAGTGAGGAAAACAAAGTAGATTTCCCTTGGTTTCCTCACTATGAGGCTTAACATGTCCGCGAGTCGCCCCCTCCCCCTTCTTCCCGATCTTGCGATCACTCGGAATCGGCCACGTAAGCTTTCAAGAAGGGAGCTGCTCGAGTAAGTTAGTCAGTGGGATGGGGCCGAGAGCACTGCACGCGCTTCTGCTGCTGGCGGCCTCGGCGCTGCTGCTGCTGCTGCTGCCCGCGTCGACGCTCGCAAAGAAGCAGCGGCTGAGCGGCGCCGAGAAACTCGCGCAGCTGACGGCGGACGCGCGCGACGGCGTCGTGCACCTCACGTCCGAGACGTACGACGACCTCGTGCTGCGCCCCGACCGGCCGTATCACCTCTTCCTGCTCTTCACGGCCACGGCGGACAAGTACCAGTGCGACGTCTGCAAGTGCGTCGGCGCGTTGGCTGGTTCATAGTCAAAGTAGAGGAGAGAGGGAGGGGGAGAGCTGAGACCACCGCCGCGTGCAGGCAGGTGGCGCCCGAGTTCGAGGTGCTCGGCACGTCGTACGTGAGCGCCAAGCAGGTGAAGGTGGACACGCGCGACGGACTCGACATCTTCTTCGCGGTCGTCGACTTTGACACGAACCAGCGCGTCTTCGGCATCGTGCGTAGCACTTCGATGAGGAGGATATGCATGCCAGGTCGGAGTGAAGAAGCTGATAATGCTACTAATTCTGATGCGAACAGTACGGGCTGACGTCGGCACCGCACATCGCGTACGTCGCGCCGGACCGCAGCGAGGACAAGGGTAAGAAGCTGCCGAACAAGCTCACGCTCCCGGACCAGGACCTCTTCAACGTGTACTCGAGCGGCAAGAAGGCCGAGAACATCAACGCGTTCGTCAAGCAAAAGACCGGCTTCGACGTGCGTTGCGCTGTCTGCTTCTGTGCCTACCATTTACTTCCTGTTGGACAGTGTTCGGCTCACCCGAATGGCTTGTGCTGTTGTCTCCATAGTTTATCGTCCAGCGCTCCAAGGCGTTTTTGTATGCGCTGATCGCGGCGACGTTCGTGTTGGTCGCGCTAGCGGCGAAGATCGTTCTCTCGAACTTGGACACGCTCCTGGACAAGCTGCGCCGCAAGCGCCTGTGGATGACGGTGTCTCTGGTGCGCCTCCTATTCCTCTGATATGTCGCTGGCGGACTGGACTGTGTAGGGAAAGCTGACAGGTACATCGCTTGACGTCCACGGGAGCAGCTCTTCTACGGCCTGTCGGTCTCGGGCATGGTGTACTGCATCATTCGCGAGCCGCCGGCGTACACACAGGAGCGCAACGGCAAGATCAAGTTCTTCCACCCGCAGGGGCGCTCGCAGTTCGTGGTCGAGGGACTGATCGTTGGCGGCTACGACGTGGCGGCCGCGGGTTTCATGGTGCTGCTCTCCCAGTGGGCGATCTACCTGCAGCGCCCGGCGCTGCGCTACGCCGCGATCGCGCTCTGCGCGCTCGGCTTCGTGCTCATGTACCGCGAGATGATCGCGTGCTACACGTTCAAGAACCGCTGGTACACCGGCTGGATGGGCTTCTAGGCGCTTTTCGATCGAGCTGCTTGACTGGCTTAGCGGCTGAGTCCGAGGCGTCAGCTGGAAGCGCAGCGCTGGCGGTCGACCGAAGTGCGAGCGTGCAAGTTCCCAAGTGTCCGTCTCAATCCATGCCGCGCCCACCTGTCGCTTCCGGTGCGAGCGACGCGAGTTCGATGGGAAAGAGATGCTGCGTTTCTTGCTCGTCGATGTGTCCGTCTCCTTCCGTCGCCCACTCGATCGATGTCCGAGCCTACCAGACTGAACAACCGAGGAGGATATCGGATGTGAGACATGTAGTGTCACTATTGTAGGTGCGCTCGTATGCGTTCGAGCGTGAAGAAAGTCAAGAGCGCTCCTTCGTTTTCATCACGCTCCGCTCGACCGCAGGAGAGCTTTCTGGCTTTAACAATTCGGTCACAATCGCATCTGCCTCGCAGCTTCCAGGGAGCTGCGCTCGCGCCGCCACCATGGAGGGCTGGCTCACGAAGCGCCGCGACCACATGAACCTCATCTGGCGTACGTGGCTGTAGTAGCTAGCGCCCGGAGCGCTTACACAGCATAGCCCAGTAGCCTGACGCAGCCA
This sequence comes from Globisporangium nunn, assembly GCA_023334075.1. NCBI lineage: Eukaryota > Oomycota > Peronosporomycetes > Pythiales > Pythiaceae > Globisporangium > Globisporangium nunn. The sequence goes on along the minus strand of JAASFZ010000198.1, from coordinate 14,067 downwards.
ATGCGCCCCTGCGGCAGTCGATCGCTACTTCGTGCTGGATGGGAACCAGATGCGCTACTACCGCAAGCGCGGAGACCCGGCGCCGCGCGGGACGTACGTCCTCACGGATGGTTGTCTCGTGAGCAACGTGTTCAACTCGGAGGAGAAGCACCGGCACCACGGTGCGTTACGTTCGAAGCCCGATCGTTAAAAACGCTGATGATGTGCAGAGGAAGGAAGAGGAAAAGCGCGCTGATGTGTCGAGGAGACGGACGGCAGGCCCTGTGTGGATGTTCCGCATCACATTCGCGGTGGAGGCCGGCGAGAAGTCGTACAAGAAGGACCGGTTCCTGGACCTCGGCGCCAAGACCGAGGAGAACGCGCGCGAGTGGAAAAAGGCGATCGAGAACGCGGTGCGCTCGCTGCGTGAGCTCGTGCTGCACCAGCGCAAGCTCAAGACGGACGCCGCGACCTATCCGACGGCAAACTCGGTGCCCCGGCTGCTCAAGGCCGACGAGGACACGGTTTCGCTCTTCAACCTCGACGCCGACAACGTCAAGGCCGAGCAGAGCTGGTGGCTCGCGCGCGTCGAGGAAGGGCTGCGCGTGATGCAGGAGTGCCCGCTCGGCCCGAATGTCGCCGCCTCGCTCTACGCGCAGCATGCCAACACGACGAACGGGCTGCTCTTCTCGTCGCTCGTCAGCGCCGTGCTCACCTTCAGCATCATGTACTCGTTCGTGCACAACATGCTCTTTTGCTTCCTCACGGCGGCGGCGGCGGTCGCTGTCTGCTGCGCCGCGATCACGCCGTCGCACGCGCTCGAGATCCCGTCCTTCCGCGTCTCGCAGGTCGTCAACGGCTCGCCCACGGAGGTCTTCCGCCTGCTCATGAACCCGAAGCGATACCAGCGTTGGGATCCGTCGATGGCGACGATGCGCGTCGTGCAGCAGATGGACGATCACGCCGACATTGTGTACATCACGCAGCGACCGACGTACCTCTGGCCGGTCTGGCAGAAGCCGCGCGACCTCGTGCTCATGCGCTACTGGCGCCGCGAGGAGGACGGCTCGTACTTTGTCATGTACCAGAGCATCGAGCACCCGGAGTGCCGCGTGCGTCACAACTTCGTGCGTGCGTCGATGCTCGGTGGGGGCTTCGTGATCGCGCCCCAGAAGGTGCCGAGCGGCGCGATCCGCTCGCACGTCACGTACGTGCTGCGGTACGACCCGGGCGGCTGGTCGCGCATCTACCACCAGCTTGGCATGGACGTAGACCTCGCGATGCCGATGCTGCGCAGCGTCGTGGGCATCCGTGACGAAATGAGCAGCACGGACTTTATCATCCCGAACGTCACAGTCTCGAGCACCGCGGACGCCGCGGCGTCCCAGGATGACGCGAGCGCGAACGACGCTGTGGCGGTGGATGCGAGCGACGTCGTGGTCGGCGTGACGAAGCTGAAGACGAGCCTGCCGGAGAAGATGTGGTCCGAGCCGGACGCGTCGGCGTTCATGATCCGCGGACCAAACTACCTCACGGACAAGAAGAAGATCCCGTCCGCGCCCGCCAAGTTCCGTCTCGTCGGCGTCGACCTGCTGTCGTTCGAGTCGGCGAGCGACCGCTACCATGTCTCGTCGCGCGCGGACAGCGTGGGCAAGACGGCCCAGAAGTTCACGTTCGTGATCAACATGATCATCCCCGGGCCAGAGAACATCTGCATGGTGTTCTACTTCCAGCCGGGCAAGGACAACATCTTCGAGGACGGCTCACCGTTCTCGGAGCTGCTCAACGACTTCATCGACGGCGACGACCAGTTCCGCAACTCGCGCTTCAAGCTCATCCCGACGGTCGTCGAAGGGAGCTTCATCATCAAGCAGTCGGTCGGCTCGAAGCCGACGCTGCTCGGTAACAAGCTCAAGTGTCCATACCACCGCGGTGACAACTACTTCGAGGTCGACATTGACATCTCGTCCAACTCGGTCGCGAACACTGTTGTGGGCATGGTGCAGGGCGTGACCAAGTCGCTCGTGGTCGACATGGCGTTCCTGCTCGAGTCACAGAGCGAGGAGGAGCTCCCCGAGACGGTGCTCGGCGTCGTGCGATTGCAGAACATGTCGCTCGACAAGCCTCTGCGTGTGCCGCGCACGCCGAAGTCCCCCTGAACGAACAGCATAGATCACGCTGGTTGTTGAAGCGGGCGACAACATCATCTACACATCTTTCATTTGGCATTCCTCGAGGGGTAGGGAGTGCTCGCGCTTCGATTCGGCACACATATTGCAATGTGAATAAAAAGACATTGCTTTGTTTGATTTCGATGGTACTTGCTCTTCCTATCATCTTCGTGTGCATCGTCTCGACCTGAAGCAGATCTTGGTACTCACACTTTGGCGCCGACGATATCTGCTGCAGTCTCTTCGCTGTCACACGCTGGAGCGCGCACGAAGTTGGCGTGGTCCCAGACACTGTCTCCGAGCGCCACTTGGCTCCACAGCTTGCTCACAAGGCTCGCGTTGTACAGATCAGAGTTCGTGAGACAGTGAAAAATGTTCGCGCTCACGGCGCTCTTCACTGGCGGCAGCTCGTTGCCAAACAGCGGGAAGAGCAGCACGCGATCACCTGACGCTGCGGCTCTCGCCATCGTCGTTGTCGAAGACGGCGAGCAACGTGCACGCTGCTGGCTAATCACGTGCTTCCCCCCTGGCGTCGCCATGAACAGCATCTGCGATTTGTCGCTCTCTTTGGCGGCGGCGGGGGTGCCTTCAGGCACCGGCGACACCGATAGCTTCTGTCTCTTGTGACCGCTTGCAGTCGGCGTCATGAACGCCGACGACAGAGACGGCGACGCTGCTGTCTTCGCGCGATACCCCAGTTGTCCGCCAGCTCCGGGCGTGCCGCGGGCAGCAGACGAGAGCATTGTTGTACTCGCGCGGAGGTGGGACCGGAACTGCTCGTTCCGCTCGCGCTCGCGCCGCGGGGAAACTTCGAGTGGAGACGAGAAGTTCTTTGCCCACGTCTCGCGATCGATCCGGGTGCGGTGGCGGACGTTGCGCAGCACTGGCGACACGAACGTGTCGTCCACGTCGTTCAGAAGCCGTGATGGCGTCACGTTCGCCGACAGGGTGCCGCTGGAAGCGTGGCTCGCGCACGGAGCTTGGTTTTTGCAATCCTAGTGGCGCCATCAGCACACAAGCGAGTCAGCTCAAGCACCTAAAAGGTCTCGTTCATGCCATTCTACCTATCGGCATGAGTCGATTCACGTACGATGCATCGGCAGTTGTCGCCGCAGGGAACGCCCGCTTGGAAGCACTCGCAGTACTTCTTCTGGCATGCAGACTTCTTGCAGTGACATCCGTGCTTGTGCATCTTCTTCATGTCGCCAGCGCTAGCGCGAGCACCAACGCCTGCCCTGCCGTGCGCAACGGGAGTCTGGAACGAGTGCGCACCACTGCCCGGCGTGCCTCTCACACCACGCAAACCCACGGGCGTCAGCGCCACGGTCGCCTCGATCTTCGGCTTGAAAGCGTTCGGGTTCTTCTCCAAGCGAGCAGCGATTGCCTGCTGCCGAACCACTTCGGTCGCGGGCGTGTTCGAGCAGCCCTGGCAGTTGCAGTTCTTGTCACAGTAGCCACCGCTCGCGAAGCATTCGCAGTACCTACAAAACACAACACCTCATTCAGTCAGTCAAAGAAACCGAGTATCAGTGGACAACACGCACACTCGCACTCGCACTGCAAGATGAACGCACAGTTTGAGACACTTGGACTTCTTGCAGTTGCAAGGCGCTTTCTTCGGCACTGCCGGCTTCGTCGCGGCTGCCAGAGAGCTCCCGTCTGCAGCAGCACGATCGATTGGTGCTGGAGTTGACATGCCAATATCCTCAGTGGGAGGGACAGCAAGTCCTGACACCACCGCGTGAGGCGCTTGAGCAGGCAGCGCTGCCGCCTTAGGTGGAGTCTCTGCAATCTGCTCCTTGAAGGACCCTGTTGGCGTCCCTGGAACGACTGTTAGCACTGATGCGATGCTCGCAGCATGCCGTAGAGGCGTCCTGCGCAATCGCGACGACGGCTGCGGTGTGCTCGTCCCTCCGAACCCACCGGGGGTCAATCCTGACGGTGGGACGGATCTCGACTTCTTCCAGCTTGACGAGGGTGTCATGACGAGCGCTGACGCCGCCGGTGATGATGCTCCAAGCGCTTGTCGGGATGCACACGATGACGAGGGTGTGGAAGTCGATAACACGGAGTACGAGCCAGAGCTTCCTTGTCTCCGTGGCGTCGAGTCCAGACGGAACGACACCTCTTGACGGTGGGCTCTTCCGCTCCACGAGCGGTGTGGGGACTGAAACGGAGACGCTTTGAGTGGCGTCTGGAGCAGTTTGCGCTGAACCGGGGCGACGTCGCCAAACAGACCGCGTTTCTCGTCTAACTTGCGCTTGCGCCCCTTTTTTCTCCTATCGTGACGAGCAACCGAGTGTCAGTAAGCAGCAATCTAGCCTGCAAACCGCACCAACTCGAGAGTATACGCACAAGCTGTTGTTAATGGCTTCGATGTCGCGCTTTGAGTGCGAAAGCGTCGACTGCTCCATCGATACGTGCAGCTTCATCTTCATGATGCTGTGCGTTCCGATCTTCGAGCGCTCGGACTTTCCGGGTGTCGCGCTCGTTGACGCCTGAATGTTCGGGAACGATTCGCTCAAAATCGACGACGCCGACGAGTGAGACGAGCCGGAGGAGTAGCCCGACATCGTCGCTCGTCGGAACAGAGGCGTCTTCGGAGTAGCTGCAGCCTTCCCGGGTGTAGTAGTCTCTCGATTGAGCGAACTCGTGGATGTCTCGTCGTCCAACCGCGGCATCGGGAAGGGAGGGATCCTGCTCGACGATGACAACATTAACACAGCAGGGCAGTCAGCGCACAAACTCAACGAATGCTCGCCGAGATAGATACCCAGGCAACTCAATCATCGAATCGCTTACAAGCGAGGCAGTTCGTACGTATCCAGCGACACGAGCGGCGACAGTCGAACCGACGGGAAGCTCGTCTCGAACTCCTCGCCATGCACCAACGGGGACAGCGCGTTCGCGAACGAAAAGAACGAGTCCGGCTCCCCGCTCGTTCCCGCCAGTCCGCTCGGCGCGCTCCGGTACAACTCATCTGTGCCAACTGAGCCGTCGTTGTCACTGGCATCGTCGTCACCGTGTTCGCGATCAAAGTCGTCTTTCAAACGTCTCGACAGGAACTGTATCCGGGACGGAGGGGATGGCGTGGCGGCGAACAGAGCGGCTCGCGGCCACGGCGAAAAGGGCGAGGTCTCCGTGCCAGAGAGGCTCAACATGTCCATCAGCTGCGGGATCTCCTCCTTCACCACTGCCCTAACCGTGCGCGTCGGTGTCCGCAGCACGTCCTCTGTTACAATCTCCTCTTTGACATGGAGCTCCTCTTCCTCATCTGCTGCGGTGGAATCGCCTCCCGTGCTGCCGCTCGACGACGAAATGGATGTTCTCGCTGCCTCCAGTTCCTCCTTCTCCTCGCTGTCTGCAGCGCGCCCAAGTCGGCGGGCGCGCTGACTTCGCGCTTGTGAGTTCTTCTTCTTCGCAGCCGTCGAGGTGCATGGCGACCGGAAGAAGCGCGACGGCGACGACAAGGCACTGGCGGAGCGTCGCGAGAGTGGAGACGACGCGGCCGAAGACTTGGCGAACCCCGGCGACGGTGTGAGCAGACTGAATGGCGCTGAGTCTGGTGCATGGGAGCGAGTGGATTAGTTAGCCCACGAACCATGTTAATCTGACTCGGTGACTGATGTGATGATGCCCAAGCACCTGCGTGCGCAAAGCTCAGGAAATCGAAGACGCTGCCGTGCGGCGACGCGTCGCCGGAGATGACGCTGAACGAGTCGACATCGGGCGAACGCGCGCCGGCCAAGCGCGCCGGCGACGACGCCTTGCTGCTGCTCCAACTACAGGCGGCGCTCACGCTCCGTTTGTCCTCGCTGCTGCTGCTGGTGCTTTGCTGGTCTGCTGCGACCTCCTCGCTCTCGGGTTCCGGACCGCCGCTTGCTGCTCCTGCTCCTGCTCCTGCTCCTGCTGCTGCTGCTGCTGCTGCGACTGCTGCTGCTGCTGCTGCGACTGCTCCTGTGACTGCTCCTGCTACCACTGCTGCTGTCGCGTCGTCGGCGTTTGCGCTGCTGCCGTCGTCGTCGAGGACGGAACCGATGCGTCGACGTGTGCGTCGTCTCCCACGCGACGCTCGTGCGGGCGACGGCGTCGCTGCCAGCGCGCGCTTCGCTGCCGCTGGCCGGTGGCGCCCTTCGCTCATCGCAGGCCCGTTGGCGTGCGTCTCTTCTCGCCTTCGCTGCGAACAAGCGCGCGGACAGTGCGGTGCGGTGCGGTGCGGTGCGCTCGGTCCGCCGTCGGCTCCCAAGGTCTGTTCTGACGAAAAAAAGGCGCCAAGCGCCAACGAAGTTTGGCGCCAAAGTGGGTTCAGATTCAGACCGACTCAGCATCCTTCCGCCAATCAGCAGAGACCACTAAATATAGACAATTGCGCGAATCAATCCGTCCGGGTTCTCGACGGTACTCGCTTTCCAAACTTTTGCGTGGCGCCCCCTCTCCACTCGCTGCATACAAAACTCCATACATTCCTCCTTCCTCCTCCTCCTCCTCCTCTCGGCTCATGGCCGCCAGCGACATGCGGCGCCTCCTGCTCGACGACGGTGACAGCGCAGCGGCGCCGTCGCTGTACGCGCGCTCCACTGCGTCCGCCTCAGCACCAGCGTCCCGCGAATCCACATCGACGACGTCGACGTCGTCGTCGTCATCGAGATCCAAAGGCGGCGGACGGCGCACAGCGAAGGAGCCGCGGCGCCGCCGCAGCAGCAGCGCCGAGGACGCTGCGCCCGTCAGCACCAGTGCGATCGCCGCGGCGCTTGCAGGTGACGACGACGCCGTCGACGTCACGTATGCTGCAGCGGCAGACGCCAACCGTCTCAACACAGCCGCGATGCTCTCGGACTCGCAGACGGAGCGCGAGATCGCCGAGTTCGGGCGCGTGCTGGACGACATGCTGGCGCGCGTCACGTGCCGCGAGCTCGTGCGCAAGACCGCCGAGTTCATGAAGGCGCACCCGCAGCACGCGCTGCGCTTCCAGTTCAAGATCAAGCAGGTGCCTGGCGTGTCGATATGCGTGCTTTGTGCGTGATTTATGCGTGTGAACGTGTGGGCAACAGCAGCGGAGACAAAACGGATATGCGTATGTGTACATGTGTGAATGGATGGATGGATGGATGTGTGTGTGTGTGTGTGGGCGTGTCTGAAGTGTGAGGCCGTGGCGATAAGTTAGGATAAGAATCGAGCGACAGCGTTCTTCGCGACTCCCTCCCCCTCCTCCTGCCTTCCGTTGTTGTTGCTTCGTTGCTCTTCTCGCGCCCGCGTGTCGAAATAAAACGTCGTACACGCGTGCCTTACTAACACGCTATTGCATATTGTTTTGCAGCGCGCGCTCTGCGAGTCGGCGCGCCAGTTCCAGGCCAAGCTCATGCTCTTCTACGTGCTGCACGAGTTCCTCAAGAGCTTCCAGGGCGACGAGCTCCGTGACGTCCAGCGCCAGTGGTTCCAGACGGTCGACGAGATCCTCCACGCCTGCGTGCGCGACATGCGCAACATTGAGGACGGCCGCAAGCGGATCTTCAAGGTCGGGTCAGGAGCTTTATGCTCACTTCCTACATTCACTCACCCACTCACTCACTCACGCCTCTTGATCTGTGCATACAGACCCTGGCGCGGTGGGAGGAGCTCAAGCTGTACCCGCAGAAGATCAAGGGCTGGAAGAGCCTCGTCATGGGCGAGACGAAGCCTCGGCGCGGACCGATGCGTCTGCCTCGTAGCGAAGCCGAGCGCCTGGCGGAGGTGCCGGATCAGCTGCAGCACTTCCCGCCGCCGCCGTCGGCTGGGCAGCTCCAGATCGACCGCTCGACGTACCCGTACCTGTTCGAGCGGGCGGACTTTGTCACCAAGCTTGAGCTCAAACAGCACTGGCGCTACACCGCGGTGGCCTTCATCGACGTGCTGGCGCAGTGTCTGATGCTCAGCCGCGACGTGGCGCTCACCGCGGCGGTGTTCTTCCACCGTGTCTTCGACCGCGGCATCTATGCCAAAGAGCGGTTCAAAGTTGCGGCGGCGTGCATCTTCCTCTCGGCCAAGGCTGCAAGCAAGCGCATGAAGCTCCTGCGCATGGTGCGCACGATGCATGAGATCCTCGAGACACCGCTCATGGCCGGCGACGAGGAAATCCTTGAGCTCGAGCGCATGCAGCTGCTCTACTACGAGATCGAGGTGCTCCAGGGCATCAACTTCGACCTCACGACCGAGATGCCCTTCTACTACTTGCGCCGCACGCTCGACCAGATGCCCGACAAGTGTACGTGCTTGTCCGTGTGTGTTGTTTGGTCGCTGTGGAGAAAAGCGGGTGATAGATAACAGGTATCGCTCGCGTATCTTACTCCTGCTGCAGTCCGACGCGATGTGATGGAGGACTCGGAGACGGTGCTGCAAGATCTGTACGTGCTGCGACTGTCGGGAGCTCTTATAGCAGGCAACGTGCTGACTGCTGTGCGCAATGCGCAGGTTTTGGCTTCCGGTGTGCCTGACGATCTCGCCGCACTTCCTGGCCGAGGCGGCTGCGTACATCGCTTGCCGCAACAATGACCGCATCTTCTCGTTCAAGTGGTGCATCGAGGACGCGAAGGGATCAGTTCTCACGGAGCGTCTGGCGAGTACGTCGTAGGAAGAGTTGTGGGTGGTTCTTGGACGCAACGATTCTCTGCTGATCGGTTCTTGACTTTGGTTGTTCTGTACGCAGAGGAAGTGCTGAAGGAGTACCGAGCACTGATGGAGTGGAAGAAAGGCCAGCGCATCAACTTTGAGATTCTGCAGAGCACCGCAGGTGCGTCGGGCGGGGACGGCCCATGGACAGTGAAAGAGGTGTTCAAGGCGCAGCAGGGCGGGCTCCGCATCGACGCGACGCTGATCAAGGATGAGGCCGAGTTCACAAAGAAAGGCGTGAACGAGTCGAAGGAGATCATCACCACGAATGTCGGTGGTGGGCGAGCGAACAGCGGACGTGGAAGCTACGATGGGGGGAGGGCGTCACAGTACCGCCAGCGAAGCAGTTATAGGGACACGGACGGCAGGAGCGATGTGAAAGACGAGTATCGGAGCTCTTCCAAGTATGACGATCGCAGTCGCGAGCGGACGTGGTCTCGACACAACGGCAGGAGCAGCCCTCCAAGCAGCCGCGAGTCTCGGGCCACGAGCACCCGGTACGACAGCGGATCGCGGAATCGCCTCAACGACGACCGTGACCGGCGTCGAGAGAGGTCGCCTCGTCGTAGCAGCGACCACCGGAACGACAGCCAGAGCCGACCTCGCGACCGCGAGCAGGACACGCCGCGAGACCGCGAGCGAGACCGCGAACGTGAGAGAGATCGTGAGCGCGAGAGAGATCGTGAGCGTGAGCGCGAGCGCGAGCGCGAGAGAGATCGTGAACGCGAGCGCGAACGCGAACGTGAACGCGAGCATGAACGCGAACGCGAACGAGAACGCGAACGTGAACGTGAACGCGAGCGCTCTCGGCGCAGCCCGAGTCCTCGGGCTTCCAGCTCGTCGAGTTCTAGGAAGCGGAAACGGAGCGAAGGTGGTGGTGGTGGTAGTGGCAATGGGGGTGGTGGTTCCCGAAGTGAGAGTCGGTCGCCGAGTCGCAGCCACAGCCACAGCCGAGACCGGTCGTCGAGCAACTACGCGGTGCGCAGCGACCACTACAGTGCGAGCTACTCGCGTGACCGGAGCGACGCGAGGGGAGACTGGCGATCCAGCGGCAGCCGCCGCAGCTCGGAGACGAAGATCAAGCAGGAGATCCATGACAAGTAGCCAGCAGAGCTGATCAGCTTTTGGCGCCCGCAGGGTGTCCAGACACTAGTAGGCGTGGTAAGGAGTGATTGGCTCATTGAGTAGCAAGCAGGTCATGCGCAACTGGTAAGCAATGGAGGCTGACTTCGCGCCTGGTTCTCGTGTGCGTGCAGATTGCTTTGGGCTTCGAGGTATCGCGCGCTCTCCGATTTTACATGATGAATGAAGTGCACCGTTTGATTCCTGGTTGCTGTCCTCATCTCATCACGTCGAAGGGCGGCGGTGAATGTGTTGGTGGTGCAGCTACTGACTGTCATGTTACTTGTTGTGATGGTGCTCTTCTGACTCCAGCTCACCCGCAAGTGGCGTCACCGCCCGTCGCTCGTCCAAGCATGTCACGAGCGTCAATGTCTCTGGTCGGGTGTTATTAAGACGCCGATGGGAGGAGAAGGAATCTGTAATACAAGTGCACACCGAGAAGCCTCGCGTCGAACTCGAGCACTCACGCGATCGTCTCGTGTCCGAGTGGGATATGTGCTGAGCTGGTCTTATTGCACCTCCAATGGAACCGAACGACGAAATCGATCCAAGCACCGGCAAAAAACGCACATGAAGACAATGTCTTATAGGAGCAACAGCATTCAACCGCTTGAGCACGTTGTCAACGATGAAGACAGACGAGAAGTCGGCGATCGGTTCATCATACCAGCAGTGTCATCAAGACGACAACAACCTGCAACGAACAAGTTTCACACTCACGCCGCCACGGCGAACAGGAACAGCACACTCGATGCAACAAGCGCGGTGACAGCACCGACGCCTGCGACACCGCTGGTCGGAGTCGGGGCGGGCGACGGGCTGTTCGTCTCGATCGTGGGGTTCGAGACATCAGCACCATTGCCTTTCCCGCTACCACTGCCATTGCCACGGCCACCACTGCCACGGCCGCCACCACTGCCATTGCCACGGCCGCCACCAGTGCCATTGCCACGGCCGCCGCCGCCGCCGCCGCCGCCGCCGCCGCCGCCAGTGCCGTTGCCTTTGCCGCACCCACCTGTGTGCGCAATCTTGAGGGTGGTCTCTCCACCGCACTTGGCCACGCGCAGCTCGCACTCGTTCCCGTACGTCTTGTTGTTCGAGCCGCACACCGGACTGCTGATCGCTTCGCAGTCCTGCACGGGGCACTCGCTGGTTGGCGTCACTGTCGATTTGGAGCCTCCCGGACACTCGCCATCCGCGCGGACAGAGAGGCCGGGTGTCCTGCACGCCGCGGCGGTGAGCTCGCACTCGTTGCCGTAGGTGTTGCCATCCGAGCCGCACACCGGAGCGCCGATCGCCGTGCACGCGATAGGCTCGCTGCAGTTGACGGCGGCGTCGACAGCGCCGCCTGCCAGCATCGCGGCAGCGACGAAGAAAGCAGTAGCGGGTTTCATGGCGAGTGACGAGGTCTTCTGGAGGTCTCCTAGAGGTCTTGAGCTCTAGAGGTCTGAATCGAAAGTGGATTGCTGGCTCGTAAGATGCACTGTGTGACTGGGTTCGCTCGATGAGAAAGACAGAAGAACGAGATCACGGCTTGAGCAGACTTGGAGAATGTATCGAATGAATGCCACATCAGTGGGCTTCAAGGTGACAACAACAGCACTTTGGATGGCGTGCCTTACATGCGTGGCGCTCGCGGATGGTGCGTCGCACCCAATGTAGTGCTCAATGTGGATATGAAAGAGATTGAGCACTGTTGGGCGTGAAGAAGCCTCGTTCAAGGTACTTCCGACAAGATCACACGCGGTGTTGCTCTATGTAGTCTTTGCGCTTCTTAGCGCTAAAATTTCGTCTCGGTAAAGCCGGGTCTTTGTCTCGAGTATGAGAATGCCATAGCTACCAGCATCGCAGTGAGCTGCGAGTCTGCACCGACCATCGAGAGGAACTTGTTCCAGGCACGAAGATCCTCCATGGTCATTGAAGAAGAGATCGACCGCAAGGTGCAAGTTTCGATGCTCGAAGTTCGCCGCTTGTACATGTTCAGGAACAGCGAGAACTGGCGATTTTCCGTTGCACATCACACGCTAGAGCAAGAGGGTGTAAGCAAATGAGCGAGCCACCGAACATCGCTTCTTGTTAGGGCTAGCGGCGATAATGCTCTGCAGGAAACAACAGAGACGGCGTTCCCAGCTGCCCACACAACAGCAGCAGCTTCCTGACTCGATCGATGGGAATAACTTGAATGTGCTTACAGCACGAGGTTCGCCACGGTGCTGAGTACGACCACGCACGCGGTCGCCACCTGCAGTCTGAAGCTGGTGGTGGCGGCGGCGGCGCTGCCTCCCGCCGGCGCTGCGGTCGGGCACGCGCCGTCCGCGCTCTTGACGATGCTTGTGTTGCCGCACTGCGCATTCTTCAGCAGGCACGCGTTCCCGTACGTGACACCGTCCGAGCCACACACGGGCGTGAACTCCTTCGTGCACACGCTGACGCATCTTGCACCGCCCTTCGAAGCGCTCGAGTCGTCACCGACGCTCGACGCGGCATCGCATGCACCCTCGGCGCGCAGCTGCAGCGTCGGCGTCTTGCACTGCGCGTTCTTGAACTCGCACTTGTTTGAGTACGTTTTGCCGTCCGAGCCGCACATGGGCGCGAACTCCGTGGTGCACATGGTAGGCGTACAGGCGCCGGTGCCGCTGCCGCTACCGGCGGCGCACTCGCCCTTGCTCTTTTGCGTGAGTGACGGGTTCTTGCACTGCGCGCGCTTGAGCTCGCACGCGCTGGTGTACGTCGCGCCGTCCGAGCCGCACACCGGGTCCATCACCGCGAGACAGGCGGTGGAGCTCGAGCAGCCACTACCGCCACCGGTGCTCGCGCACGAGCTGTTGGCCGCGAGCGTGAGCGTCTGGCCGGCGTTCGCGGCCGTGCAGCGCGCGAACTCGAACATGCATTCGTTGTCGTATGTGACACCGTCCGAGCCGCAGAGTGGCTTGAGGTTCTCGGGGCACGCGCCGTTGCAGGTGGTGGCGGCGCGGACGGCGGCAGTCGCGACTGCGAGCGAAAGAGCAAGGTGCTGGCCGAGCTTCATCGTGTGTGTAGAGATGTGATCGTGGGGTGGCCAATTCGGTTGTGAGGTGGTGTTGCAGTGCAGACGACAAAAGGAAGACAAGAAGGAATCAGCTGGTAAGTGCCTGATGTGGTCGCGTGACTAGCGTTCAGTATGTGGTGATGCGCATCCTCCACTACAGGCATCAGAAATTAGAAGAGAATCGGACTGCCCAGTTCGGCTCCTCCACACACGATAAATTGACGATGCCTTCCGGCATTTGCAACTTGTTCGAGCTGCCTCGTACCAACTAAGTGACCAGCATGAGGGTTGAAGCTCTCGTAGCAAGTATACGAGCGCTGTGAAAAGAGCTCACACGTCTATGCGAGGCAAAAGCACTCCACCATGTGGCCATCGTGAGGCCAGTGTCTGATTACAAGATCCACTCGCACTTTTAATTGAGCTCTGGGTGCTTTTTCGCAAGCAGATCTCGCCACCATGAATGTATGGCTCGCACCTGCAGCCATACATTCCTCTTCATCGCGTTGGACTCAAGTGCAAAGATCGCAATCGCTGCAGCAGCCAGGAGCGTTCTTGGATCTGCCAGCCATCCAGCCATCCAGTTCGCTTCCAGCAGCAGAAATGAGCTGGTGGCGCGCGATTGGTGTAACCACACTTCTGATTCACTGCAAACCTCTTGTCTAGAGCAACTGACTGGAAACTACAAAAACAGTCGTAACCTCATGGTTTTTGCTCGAACTTGCCATTATCGTAAACCAGAGCACCGAGCGGCACACTGACAGATTAGCGGGCTTCGCCAATCAGCGTGCGCCCGATGTCCTGCAGACCGAGCAAACCAGCGGGGACTCGATGTCCTCCAGCGTGCCCGCATCGCCGTTGTTTTCGCTATCGTGCGCGTGGGGCGTTTTGAGCCAAAAATGATGGCAAAGCGATGAATCCGAAGGCTATAATTGTGAATACAGGAGTGTATCCTGTGATCGAAAAAAGCTACGTTTTGTTAACAACAGGAAATCACGATGTGGCTCGCAAACCACACCTTCCGCGCCGCAAAAACCACCTTCGTCTCGCGCCGTGGAGAGACCGAAAGGATTTTTCACTGGAGAGGAGGAGGTGCATGCCGGTGTCGCATTCGACAGCAGAGTC
>JAASFZ010000197.1:0-26387 GCA_023334075.1 Globisporangium nunn | reverse complement strand
GCAGTAGTTGTCCCGCAACATGCAGCAGTTGTAGGTGTCTCTGTCGTGTTGTCTGGTCCTAAAGCAGCGACTTTCTCGTCGTATGGCCTCCGTGAGCGACGCGTTGCTTGCTGCAAGGTCAAAAGTATGCCACCTATGGAGCGCCATGCGGTCGATCGTATCTGACGAAGCCATACTTGCAAACGCATTAGCGAAGAAAAAATCGACAATCTTTTGATTGTTATACCTTGTTCCTATCATTTTGGCGAACGCTGTGTGAATATGTTATCTGAAGGATAGAATTTTATTCTGTTAAGCAGTAACACGTGCGTCCGGAACATACGCAGAAGTTGCTAGGAAATGTCTCAAGCAAAATACTGGGATAGATTTCGAGACAAGGCCACAGTATTGAGCGCAAATGAACGCATAATTGCAATGTTTTTATGGGCAAGCATGGACCCCTTATTGCGCAGTTGACAATACACGATCCTCGATATCCACGCGGATCTGGAGCGACGTCATCGCCATGCAGCAGCTGGTCGCGTGCGCGCGCGAGCTCTTCGAGGGCGTGCCGGGCAGCGCGGCACAGCGCGAGGCAAACGCGTGGCTCATGGCGCTGCAGCGCAGTGACGCGGCATGGGCGCCGGCGCTGCACGTGCTGCAGCAGCCGCCGATGGAGCGCGGCCGCGTGTTGGCAGCTCCCGTGCTCGTGGCGGTGCAGATCGTGCGCCTCAAGACTGCACAGGAGTGGTCGCGCTTACCGCCGCCACACCGCCGCCACGTGCGCGACGTATGTCGAACCTGAGAGTGGCGCATAGCGTTGGATCTGATCGGAGCGCTGAGGGTGCAAATGATGCGATGGGTGCAACGCAGACGCTGCTGTCGCTGCTCGCAGCAGCGTGCACGAACGCCGGCGACGCATTGCCGGCACCCGCGCTGCGCATCGCGTGCGTGGTGGTCGCCGACATCGTCGTGAAGAGCGGCCGCGAGTGGACAACCTGGAAGTCCGACCTGCAGCAGATCGTGGACGCCAGTCTCGCGCAGAAGAGTGCGACCGGTGCTGTCGTGGTGCGTAAAGTGCAGACAGAGCGAGTAAGGCTGGTTGTTGCATCCAAGTGCTCAAGTGGCTCGAACGGATTTGTGCACACGCCGGCAGTTTGAAGAGGTCGTCGGCGCGATCCCGCAGCAGATCGCGAACTCTCTGCAGCTCTGGACTCCTGAAGAGCAGCAGGAGGTACTCGCGCGGTTCCGCCTGGAGTACAATCACGTAATGGCCTTCGCTCGCACAGTCCTCTCCAGCGTGTGCGTATGCCTCGCTGCTTCTGTTGTCAATCCCTGTGCCACGTTGCATTGTGCCACGTTGCGCTGCATCGCATCACGTCCCCCGGCAGACGAGCTAGTGTTTCACATGACGTTCGTTGCGTGCAAGAGCAGACCAGACGCGCACAGCAACGCGTTGCGTTGCATAGAGAGCTGGCTGGTGGGCTGCGTTGCGGCACAAGGAGACTTCGGTTTGGACGCGGTTAAGCTTTACGCAGGGTGTGCATCAAGTTTGGTGTCTTGAAGAGCGCGAAGTAATGTTGTTGATGTCCTCACGCTGCTTGTACGATTGCCTAGGGGACTGCTGAATCCACTCTTTGGTGCCGCGACTTGCGAGAACGAGGAGCTCGCACAGGTGCGAGATTCTCCTCTCACGACCATATGAAGGCACATGATCTCTGAGTCATGGTGTGTTGTACCTCCAGGTAGCAGCGGAGATTATCGCGGACGCGTTCGCGCTCATATCGTCTGAAGACCCGCTCGAGAGCGAGAGCTTGGTCGAGACAGTATGGTACGCCGCACATCGCCTTCTCCAGACGCAGTCTGTGTTCGAGCGCCACCCGCAGTCTCCCAACAGCAGCGACGACGTGGAGGCTGAAGTCACCGTGTGCAGAGGGCTATCACGGATCGCGTGCGCTCTCGCAATAAACCACACGGCGGTGCTGTTCTCGCCTGAGATGAACGAGAGACAGAAGCGGGTGGACGGCGCAGACGCAGGGGGAGGGCGAAGCGGGTCGTTCGTCTCGGCGTTTCTGGAGTACCTGCTGAGCTGCTCGGCGCACGGCGCCATCGACGTGGTGGAGCCGACACTCGAGTTCTGGTTTTTCTTCCTCGACAAGAGCACTCAGAGCGGCTCGCTCTGGCACCTGCTCACGACGGTGTCGGAGCAGGAGCACGTGCTGTCCCTACTCGGTCGCCTGGTGAATGCCCTCATCGAGCACTGCCGCTTTCCGGCGTGGTTCATCGACACACACCAGCTGACTGGCGACGACCCCGAGGTGGAAGCGATCGCGACTGTGCGGAGGTAGCATCTTCTCGCAACCTTGTGTGTGTCTGCAGAAGTCAGTCAGCTGCCGGTGCTAACACGCTTCCGCTCTATCTCTGCGTGCTATCAGAGAGATTGCAGACACGCTGCTGAGCCTGTTCTCGAAGTGGCCGGGGATCCACGGCGAGCGCGTCGGGAACTACCAATCGTGCGTGAAAGGACTGGTCGATCTCCTCTTCACGTCGGGGGACATTGCGCGCGTAGACGCGATCCTGTTTCTGCTTGAGTACATGATTGAGCTCTTCGACATCGATTCGTCGGGCTCGAACTCAGACGTTAGCGACGAAGACGAACCAGTGGTGTCGCAGTCATCCGAGGGCATCCAGCTGCTCCTGTCCATTCTTCGCAACGCGCATGCACTGCCGACACACCCGCTGATCATCAACGGCGTTGCAAGGTATGGAGCAGCATCACCTCCAGATGTGCAGGCTCTCTTCCGTTATGAACTGCGTGGCACTCACTCTGGCCGTGCACTGCTGGCTGTAGATACCTTCGCTCGCTTAGCGCCGCGCTGGTTCTACCAGGTGAGACATACATCCAGGCGTCGCTGGATCTGTGCCGAGGACTCCAGTTCTCGTCGTCGTTTTCAATGGCGGCACACGGACTGCTCGGCAATTGCGCAAGTATTTGGTACGAAAGCGATGAAGAGCCAGGTTATATCGTCCCCTCCCTTCGCATCACTAATCAACCTTGTGCGTCACGTCGATACCGCAGCAAGTACACGGACATCAGCGAGCGCACAGAGCTCCTCGAAGCGTTGGTCTCGTTGAGCGCGTCCGCTGCGCCTCCTGGTGTTTCGAATGCTGCACAGGGCGATCTGATTGAAGCCACGTTCCACACAATGGATGGCGTGTCGGATGCAGGTACGTCAGTGGTACCTCGTCGGCGTCTGTGCTTGTGTATGCAGACCTTTCGATGGTTGTCAAAATGTACTAACGATGCTGATGCGTTGTCAGACTTTGCTGGCTTCTGCAACACTGTGCTCACTCCGGTCACAACTGCGATCCAGAGTGCGTCTTCGGGCGAGTGCGCACGTGCTGTCGCGCTGCTGGGGCGTGCAATCAGCGGCGTTCAGGAATCGAGGCAGGCTCTCGCGCTGATCGACCAGGTCTGGGCTCTTGTGGCTTCCTCTGTCGCTGGACACCACCAAGCCGAGCCAGAGTGTCGAACCAGCGCTGTGCAGCTCTTCTTGAGTGTGGTGCCGTTCCTGAATGCGAGTCGCGCGCGGATCCAGCAAGAGATCTTGGATCTGATTCTGCGCTGGTACGCGGAGATGATCTCGCCCGACATCCTCCGATGCTGCAGTGTGATGATCGCGAAAGAGAAAGAGAATGCGACGTTCGCGGGGACAATAGAGCAGATGATTCCGGTACGCACGCACGCATTCTGCTCGTTTGATGTGGGTGGCTGTACCATGGCATACTTTCGTGAAACCCTGACTCCTTATCATTTTGGATACGAAGCCTCTCTTTGCGGTGTTCCGCCAGAAGATTCAAGATCGCCCTGCAGAGGATCTGGAGGCAGGCGAGCGCAACATCGTTGCGTTTTGTCTCGAGCAGCGCAATGTGGATGCCTTCACGGCGGAGATCGTGCAGTTCATGGCGCTGGCTCGCCAGGTGCTTAAATTCTTTCCGCTCGTACTCATCCGTCCTCGCGCGCCGGACCAGCGCTCGTTGTATTGGCATGCGCTACGGCTCGGCACGATCCTTCTGGCAGTAGATCACCAGGTATGGCAGGACGATAGCAATTCGGCGAAGCAGCTCAGTACTCATTTGCATCGGAGTGTGAGGTATATTCGATCCCAGTTGACTGACTTCTTTTGCGCGTGCTGTTTGCTGCGGCACTCACTGTTCGGAGCAGACGCAGGAGATCTTGGACGCGGTGTGCGACTTCTTTGTCGACGCGTGCTGTGCTCCACAGGACACGTGCATTCGAGACATTGAGCAATTTGCGAGTGCGATCATGCGCGGCGTGTTGAGCTACTTTGGCCCGCGGCGCGTGCATTGCCGCCAGCGGAGTTTATGGGAGTTCCTGTTCCAGATCCTGCACTCACCGCGCATCCCGGCGTATATTCAAGGTAGGTTTGCTTTGTGGTGCTGTTTTGTATGATGCATGCTTGCATGGACCTGAGCGAGAGATGAGTGCTAATGCATTTGATGTCAGCAGCGATCTTTCACACCGCGCTGCGTTCGAGTCTGTTTGAAAGCGCAGAGTTACGGGAGTCGCTGTCGATCGACGCGCTCGAGGAGGTGCAGACCGAGTTGCTCGCACTGCGACAGCGCCCACGATTCCGCCAGTATGTCTCGCAGCTGGCGCGGCATCTCGAGGTGATCAGCGGAGGTTCGAGGCAAGGATGACGCATTGCGTTTGCTTTCAGGTTGGTAGGAGAAGGTGTGTTTTGCGAGTTTAGTTTCGTACAGGGTTTGCGTAGGAGAGATGTCCAACAAGAGTCAATGCAGCTTTGATTTGGCGGCGCTCGCATTCGACCGCGAGCAACGCCGCCTCGTCGAGTATCTGGGCCACTTGCACACGCATCTCGGTGCAACCAGGCAGCTTCCGATCTCTCTACCATCCTAGACTTTCTCCTTGTCGGCCGCGCCATCACTTTTGGCTCAAATCGCCGATCGCGCTTTTTTCTGCTTGCCGTGTGTGGCTGCTACGAATGTCCTGTCGGAAATAATCGAGTGCGCAGCGCTAATCCCATTTTATTGTATTGCAAACGCGCGAAAACGATAGGATGCTCGTCGCCAGCGCTGCCGCCCGCCGCCTCCGCGCGTTCTCCACGCGCGCGTCCGCGCCGCCGCGCCAAGGTGCGCTCCCGCCTGTCTCATGCGCTCTCTCTCTCTCTCTCTCTCTGCCATGCCAACAAACCAACCGACGTGTGCTCCGCAGAGTACCCGACGTCGTTCGTGTCGCACCTGCGCACGCAGAAGCTCAACGTGTTCAACATCGGCGTGGCGTTCCTCACGCTCTCGCTCTCGTCGCAGCTCGTGTCGTACAAGCAGAAGCTCGAGGCCGCGAAGCAGGAAGGCGCGCAGCTCGCGGCTCGCGTGCAGCTGCTCGAGGAGCTCGTGGTCGGGCTGGGCGGCGAGCTGCCCGCGGACGACGACGTCGCGGCTGCGGCTGCCGCGGAAGCCGCTCGCGCCGAGCAGGAGTCGGCGCAGCGCGCGCGCGACGAGGAAGCCAAGCTGCTCACCGCCGTGGCCGGCGGCGGGGAGGACGCCGGCGGCAAGCCGGGCGCCAAGGGGAGGAGCATGTTAATTTAGACGAGCACGCGAGCTGGAGGGTAGAGCCGACAAGAGCGCGCGCGCGTGGAGTACGTAGAGGCCACTAGATGCGTGCAGGCAGCAAGAGAGGAAAAGAAGAACGCGGTCTACTTGCTCAGCGAGGCGGCGGCATGGCTAGCGAATACTTACAGGAGCGAGCGCAGGGCGCGCGCCCTACTTCTTCATCGCGCCCGGCAGCGAGCGCTTGTTGGACGCGTTGTCGAGGCGGTTCATCTCGTTCACGGCCGTGAGCACCTCGTTGATGTTGGTCTCGAGCACCATGCCGCCCATCACGATCTCGTCCAGCGCGTAGTGCACCTTGTCGCTGTGGAAGATCAGGTCGAGCTCGCACACGTTCTCGAAGATCTTGTCGAGCGTCTCCACAAACACTGGCGCCGCACGAGGGGATCGCGCGCGTGAGCCCCCGACCACGCGCGGCGTTCGCTATCGGCAGCACAGCAGCACAGCACCACAGCACCACGCACCCTGAATGAGGTCGAGGATGCCGAGGTCGCTCTCCTGCTTGTCCACGGCGAAGACGAAGTAGAGCGTCGCGTAGTGGCGGTAGATGAGCTTGATGCCGTCGCCCCAGTACCGCACGCTGCATAGCGCCCAGCGGCAGGAGTGAGGGAGAGCCGTCCGCCGCAAGCGCAAGAGCAAGCGCACGAGCAAGAGCAGCAGCAGCAGCAGCAGCAGCAGCAGCAGCAGCAACGTACGTTCCCTCGAGGAAGTTGCAGAGCGTGTCCGGGCGCTTGGACACCTGCGTGTAGATGTCGCGGATGACCGCCTGCTGTTCCGCGTCGGGCTGCGAGGCAGAGACGGCGTGAGCGGGCGCCCGGGCGCGAGCGACGGTCGCCGCAGCCACGCACCACGTGCTCGTAGAACTTGACGATGCGCGGCTTCCCGTGGTTGTTGACGATCAGGATGCCTTTGATCATCGCGGGCGCTGCGGCCGGCCGGCGGGGCTGGCGGGGTGGCGGAGCACGAGGAATCTTCGCGAGTGGCAGCGTGACAAAAGCGAGGGGAGAGGGGCAGCCGCCCACCGGAATTCATCACTATCACACTTGACCCACAAGGGATGCAGAGCGCGGACGGCGCGCGCGCGCCGTCGCCGCTGCTGGACACGCCGACGGTCTCCGGCGAGGACGACGACTGCCGCTCCGAGACGTCCTCCGAGCCCCACGACGGCCGCCGCCTCGCGGGGCTCAAGCGCTGCCGCCCCCCGTCGGCGTCGTCCGCGTACTCGAACCACCGTGACCTCTCGCAGCGCCTGCGCCGCGCGGCCGTCGGCGCGGATCGAAGCGGAGCCTTCGGCGACGACCTCGTCGGCGCCGACGTCGTGCTGTGCGTCACCGCCGCCAAGACCCGCCGCTTCCACGCGCACCGCTTCGTGCTCGCGGCGAGCTCGGCTCCTTTCCGGGCGATGCTCACGGGCCGCATGCGCGAGGCGAGCGAGCGCGAGGTAGAGATCCGCGGCGTCGAGCCGCTCATCGTCGAGAAGATGCTGCTCTTCATGTATACGGGAGGTGCGTGAGGCGGCGCGGCGGTTAAGACACTCCGATGGGGAGTGACACGTCGTGTGTGCCTCGACAGAGGTGACGGTGGACTTGGAGAGCGTCGTGGGGCTGCTCATCGCCGCCGAGATGTACGAACTCGAGGCGCTGCGCGAGATCTGCAAGAGCTTCGTGCTCTACCACGCGCACGAGGTGTTCCGCAACCCGCAGATCGTCGAACTGCCGGAGAAGCTGCTGCTCGAGGTGGGTGCCCTGCTCTCTGCTGAGCGCTGGTGTCGCTCGACTCGGCTGCCATGCAGCACACCTGATCCTGACGAACGAATGCATGAACGGACGGACGGGTGTATTCGCTCGCCACCTGCTGTAGATCATCGAGCACGACGAGCTGCAGATCCGCGAGATCCCGCTGCTGGAGGCGCTCGTGGGATGGGGGCAGGCGAGAGCGGACAGCTCGGACGCGCCGCCGATCCTCGACGTCCTGAGCGACGTGATGGAGCACGTGCGCTTCGGCACGATGAGCGTGGGCGACCTCTATGGCAAAGTGCACCCGCTCGTGCGAGACGGCATCGTGCGCGAGCAGCTGCTCACCGAGGCGCTGTTCCACCACCTCAAGTGGGACACGCCGTCCGGGCGCGAGTCGCAGCGCATGAAGCCCCGTGCGCTGGCAGCAGCGCTGCGCAAGCGCAAGCGCGTGTCGTTCATCCAGCACGTGTCGTTCGACGACGAGCGGGCGAACGAGTGAGTGGGGTGATGGAGCGGGGGAGGAGAACACGTAGAAGCAGCAGCAGCAGCAATAATGTATCGCGTCGAGGTCGGTGGCAGAGCATGTGCGACGGCGAGAGAGCCAAGCACAAGTGCGGAAGATTGACATATCACGATGGACGCATAGCCGCAACACACACAGACACAGACCGCACTTGCCAACAGCAGTGACAGACACTGTTGCACATATCCGTCGACACCACTCGCAGGAGCTAGGTATCTTCTACTTGCCATCCTCATTCTCATCTTCATCATCATCGTCGTCGTCGTCGTCCTCGCCCTCCACGTAGTCCTCGTCGTCGTCGTCATCGTCGTCCTCGCCGTCCTCGCCTGGTCCGTCAATGCTGTCGTCTTCTTTCACCAGACCCTTCGTCCACAGTTGCTTGCCTGAAGGGTGGAGGAGACATTCGATCGCGAAGCACACACGCATCAGCACCCTCACTGCTCGCAACTACCTCGCCGCTTTACGCAGACTCCCGACGCACCCGTGAGCTTGGCGATCGACTCGTCCTTGACTGTCGCCTTCGGTGTCGCCAGCATCTCCGCCTCGAACTTGGCGCGCCAGATCGCGAACGACTCGACCGTGACCGCAGTGCCTGCGTGAGACACAACGTGTCGTCGATAGAGAAGGAGAGAGAGAGAGAGGATCGTCAGTCCGTCATATTGGAGATCGGAAGCATAGATCCCTTAAAGCGCGGTGTGCATTCTTCGGAGTCGAAAGTCGTACCAATAAAGTCGCGGGACCGTTGCTCCGATGTGCGCGCCTCCGCCTGCGCAGCGTCAGCAGACCGGCCATCAGCGTGAGCGCATCTGCAAAACCTCGCATACACCCACACGTATACACACCCTCTCGATCTTGTCGGCCTCCTCCTTGTCGTCTTTCTTCTTCTTGATCTCGAGCCGGCGCAGCATGTCCTGGTACTCGGATCCGTCCTGTACTCACGCACCAACCTGCGCGTTAGCACACGACGCGCAGCACCTGCAGCTGGAGGCAGCTCGCGGAGCTCCAGGTACGGCAACGCACATTGCCCTTGTGGTTGTTCTCGACCAGGTACTCCCGCACGGCTTCGCAGAGTGTGAAGACCATCGCCATGCCCACATTCTCCTGGATCTGCGCGTCCAGCAGCGCCACGATCTCCTTGTGCTGCGTGTCGCTCAGCCCCTTGTCCAGGAGCACCTCGATCTGCGCGCGTGCAGGGTGCGCGTCAACGCATCCACAAAGCGTCAGCGCCTTGCGTTCCCCTCTCCATGCCGCACACTCGCCGCACCTTGGGCTCCACGTCCGGATACGTCGGCGGGATGATGCACTTGAGCGTCAGCGCCACTGCACTCACCCATCCACATGCACGCATTCAATGTTAGTCTGGCACTGCGAGAAAGCGAGAGAGAGAGAGAGGGAGAGAGACCGCGCCAAGTCGCCACTTGCCGTGGTTGTTCTGCCCGTCCTGGTTCGGCACGATGTGCACCTGGTAGGAGAGCGGCTCGTCCGTGAGCTCTGGAGGCCGCCGCGCGCAGCAAACCCTCCGTCAGCTCAGCCGCCGCGCCACAACTGTAGCCATCACCAGCAGCACCGGCAGCAGCAGTACGCACGCTTGAACTCGTCCATGTAGATGGACTCGAGCGCCTCCACCTCCATCGCCTGCTCTTCCTTGTAGTCTGCGCGCCGGTCGCACGCAGCGCGCGCGAGAGAGTGACAGAGAGAGACACACGCATAGAGAGAGAGACACACATAGAGAGAGACGCAGAGAGAGACATGCGCCGTCAGCTCCCGCGTCCGCGCACGCCGCGCGCCACCTGCACGGCCAAGCGCGTACCAGTCATCTTTTATCCAGAATTTGGGTTTTGTGCGAGTACCGGGTTTTATCCGATCCAAGACTCCGTTGACACGCGACGATGAGCGGCGACGACGCGTACAAGCTCGCGAAGGAGGCGTTCGTGGCGGGGCTGCAAGGCACGAGCGCGCGCGAGGTCTTCGCGGTGTTCGCGCTCGCTCCGGTACGGCGCGGCGCGCGGGTTCTACTGCGGGAGCCGCTCGCTAACGCCAGCTGCGTGTGCGTCGACAGGGCTCGCAATGGCTCTACTCGGAGGTGATGCTGCTGCTCGAGGTCGCGGGGCTGCGCCCGGTGGGCGCCGGCTACTTTGTGCGTGCGCTCGCAGTCTCTGGCGCTCGTTGTTGGATCCGATGCGGCGAGCTCATTGGCGCTGGAATATGCTCGGGACAGAGCGTCGCAGTGACGATCCTGGTCGAATTCGTGCTACTGACGGTGCCGACGGCGCTCGTGTTCACGCGCGCGGAGCTCGCGGTGCCTCTGCTCGCTGGCGTGTACGGGAGCGCCGCGGTGCTCAACTTCCTGTCGTGGAAGCACGCGCGCGAGTTCGTGAACAAGCACTGCCGCAAGGAGAAGATGAATCAGCTGCTCGAGCGCGAACTGCCGTTCCTCACGTGCTTCCGCGCACAGATCATGCACTCGACGTGCGTGCGCTGCTCGGTGCATGCTGCGGCTTTACTGAAAGAAAAAGAGAAGGATAACGAGCTCACGCACGCTGCCGACGGCGGTGCAGGTGCTTCGCGATCCTCGCGGTGGACTTCACCGTGTTCCCGCGGCGGTTCGCCAAGACCGAGTCGTTCGGCTTCAGCGCCGTACGTGGCAATCTGGGTAGCGAGTCTCCAATATCACAAACCTGCCTTCTTGTTGTCTAACAACGTGCTTTGCTTGTGCACGCTGTGGTGTGCTAGATGGACATCGGGGTCGGCGCGTTCATCGTGTCGTCCGCGATTGTCTCGTCCTACGCTCGCGAGGCTCGTCCGTCGTCAGACGCCAAGCGGTGCGCACTCTTGTTGCTGTAACAGTGATACTGGTCCAGTTGCTTGACTGACTAACTGTGGTGTGTGCACCGGTGACTTGTGCCGAGCAGAGTTCCAGTTCGCCAGCCACCGCGCAGCCTCACGCAGAGGGCGTACGCGTTCTTGCGACCGATCGTGCTCGTCGCAGTCCTCGGCACTGCGCGCTTCTTGACCATAAAAGGCGTCAACTACCAGGTGCGCGTGCGTTCGGTTGTTTTGGGCTGCGTTAACGCTTGGTGTAGCGAGCAGACTGACGGTGACAAGCATATCGACAACGCATGCAGGAGCACGTGACCGAATACGGGGTGCACTGGAACTTCTACTTCACGCTCGCAGGCGTCTACCTGGTCTACTCGTTCCTGCAGCTGTTTGGCAGCGCGGCGACAAGCCCTGTGGCTGCGCTTTCGATGATCGCAGGTGCGCTCTGTCTGTGAGGAGATTGGCAGTAGCGATATCGATGGACTCTAACCTCTGCACTCACTTTCGCATCCATACGCGCAACACAGCATACCAGGTGTACTTGACGCAGCACGGAGGCGAAGACTTCATCTTGCACGCCCCGCGTGACACTCTCTTCAGCCAGAACCGGGAAGGGATCCTGAGTCTTGCAGGTTTTGCACAGATCCTGGTCGATATTATGCGAGCGCTCGCGCCACGATTCTCACCGATCGTCACGCATACATATGGATCGATCGCAGGATACACGGCGCTGTACATGCTCGCGGTGTTCACAGGCCAAGTGATCTTCGGCTACATGGACAACAACGGCGGCAAGGCGATGCGCAACATGCGGTGGCTTGTGCTCTCGCTGGCGGCTGCCACGCTGATTTTCGTGGTCGCGACGTTCGTTTCCGTCCGACTCGTTGCACGTCCTTCTCGGCGCATGGTACGAGCTCATCTGTTGGTCATCACATCGTCCCCACAGTTGCGAACAGTGCATTACTGCGCACTTGTCCTCTGACTCGCGGAACCTCTTTGTACTCGTTTGGCAGGTGAATCTGCCGTACGTGCTGTGGGTGATGGCGCAGTCGCTCTTCCTGCTCGGAGTGTACTGTGCCATCCAAGTCGTGTGGTGCGTGCATGCCGTGGCGTGGCTTCCTAGTTGTGCTTGTACCGCGGGGCATTGATTTGTCCCCGTTATACCTGCAGCATGCTGCCGCGCACGCCGCTGCTGTTCAAGGGCATGAGCCGCAACCAGTTGTTCATCTTCATCGTGGTGCGTGCCAATCTTGCTCGTGTCAGCTCGACGGTGTGCATGTGTCATTGCGATGGAGCAGGCGAACAGTCTGCTGATTCACCAAGCGTATCGATCCACTTCGCTCTATCGCCAGGCGAACTTGCTGACTGGCGCGACGAACCTGAGTATGCGTACGATCGAAGCGAGTCCGTTCGTGGCGGCGTGCGTGCTCGGCGCGTACATGCTGGTGGTGTCGATAATCGCGACGGTGCTCGAGGTCCGAGGCGTGCGCATCAAGCTGTGATGTGGCGGTGGCATCGTATCAGATCGGCGGTCAGAAACCGTAGCGACGCTCGCCACCCATGCACGCCCGAGCAGAAGGCTCGATGAGCAACACGAGCTTCTCGGCGAGCATTTGCCACAGTAAATGAGCTTGAGGCGAGCGCAGATGCAAAGATTGCGATCTTCCACAAGCCTTGTATCCCGAATATATGCTGTTTCCCAGTGCAAATGGGAAGATGCGCTGCTTGTTTTTGCTTCACAGAAATGACCGGTGATCCGCACATGGCTCCCTCTCGATACTTTCGCCAAGTGTCAGACTGGTCGTCAAAGCTGCAGTTGGTCGCGCGAGGGAGCTCCCCTTCATACAGTGGCTGTGCCTATCCACATCTCCTACAAAGAGCCACTAATTCCAGGTCCACTCCCGCGCCACTTCAAGACGAGTCGATTTGCATATCTGCTTGATGTCATCGCCCCCACTTCTCGATCTGCGCGACCTGAGTGACAGCGACCGCCACACTCACCAGTGCACCAGCTGCAGCACCCTCGGAATTTCGATCGCGACCGACCGACCGACCAATCGACTGGCGAAATGGCTCCGATCGTCGCGACCGAAGGTGCGTCTGCGTAGGTGAACCGCATCGACCTCCACCCGCGCGTTCATCCGTTCCGGGGGTGGCGGGTGGTGCTGGCAAGTAACGGAATGAATGGCTGGACGCGAGCGGATGACTCACCGCATATATTATACTGTGTCCCGACGCCACAGGCGCGGAGCTGCGCGAGCGCAAGAATGTGACGGCGGCGAGCAAGCCGCCGGCGGCGGAGGTCGACGGCGCCAAGAATGAGTTCACGTGGCAGGAGGTGGCCAAGCACAACACGGGCACGAGCGCGTGGGTGATCATTCGCGGCGAGGTGTACGACGTGACGGAGTGGGCGGACAAGCACCCGGGCGGCCGCGAGCTCATTCTGCTGCACGCCGGGCGCGAGTGCACGGACACGTTCGACTCGTACCACCCGTTCTCGAACCGCGCCGACAAGATCCTCGCCAAGTACAAGATCGGCAAGCTCGTGGGAGGCAACGAGTTCCCGATCTTCAAGCCGGACTCGGGCTTCTACAAAGAGTGCGCGCAGCGCGTGGGCGAGTACTTCACCAAGAACAACATCGACTCGAAGGCGGCGTTCGCGGGCCTCTGGCGCATGGTGTTCGTCTTCGCGGTCGCCGCGCTCGCGTACATGGGCATGAACCTGCTCATTCCGGGCAACGTGTACGCGCAGTACGCGTGGGGCGTGGTCTTCGGCGTCTTCCAGGCGCTGCCGCTGCTGCACGTGATGCACGATTCGTCGCACGCGGCGTGCACGAGCAGCCCGACGATGTGGCAGATCATCGGCCGTGGCGCCATGGACTGGTTCGCGGGCGGCAGCATGGTCTCGTGGCTCAACCAGCACGTAGTAGGCCACCACATCTACACGAACGTCGCCGGCGCGGACCCGGACCTCCCGGTGAACTTTGAGAGTGACGTGCGCCGCATCGTGCACCGCCAGGTAATGTCACCTCCGGGATGCCATACTGATGATGCGTAATGTGATACTAACCACTGCGCTGACTGACTTTCTACTGTATGATCCTCCTACCTAAAGGTGCTGCTGCCGATCTACAAGTTCCAGCACATCTACCTCCCGCCACTGTACGGCGTGCTTGGTCTCAAGTTCCGCATCCAGGACGTCTTCGAGACGTTTATCGCGCTCACGAACGGCCCCGTGCGCGTGAACCCGCACCCGGTGTCGGACTGGGTGCAGATGATCCTGGCGAAGGCGTTCTGGGCGTTCTACCGCATCTACATCCCGCTCGTGTGGCTCAAGATCCCGACGTCGACGTTCTGGGGCGTGTTCTTCCTCGCCGAGTTCGTCACGGGCTGGTACCTCGCGTTCAACTTCCAGGTGAGCCACGTGTCGACCGAGTGCGACTACCCGTGCGGCGAGGCGCCGTCGGCTGAGGTCGGCGACGAGTGGGCCATCTCGCAGGTCAAGTCGTCGGTGGACTACGCGCACGACTCGGCGATCATGACGTTCCTGTGCGGCGCGCTCAACTACCAGGTGACGCACCACCTCTTCCCGGGCGTCTCGCAGTACCACTACCCCGCGATCGCGCCGATCATCCGCGACGTGTGCAAGAAGTACGGCATCAAGTACACGGTGCTGCCGTCGTTCTCGGAGGCGCTCGCGGCGCACTTCCGCCACCTCAAGCAGATGGGCGCGCTCGGCAAGCCCGTGGAGCTCCACATGGGCTAAGCAAGCGAACACGTTCGTTCGTTCGTTCGTTCGTTCGCTGCTTCGTTCGTCTGTCCATCAGCAGCAGCTCGAGCTCGTCGCATCAAGTTTCGAGAGTCGCGAACCGAGATTCGACCGAGTATCGATCGCGCCGGCTGCTGGCACCCCTCCCTCCTCCTTGCGTCTCCTTCCGTCGCTCGCGCGCCGCTCTTTCTTCGATCGAGAGTGCGACGAGCACTTGCTCATCATGGCACGCGTGAGCATCCTCCGGGCGCTTCAAGAGTTCAAGATGTCTTCGCTGCGATCGGAGCTGCTTGAAGCGCTCGGATGTTGTCGTCGCTGATCATGAACATGAACCAATATCACACTTTCCATTGTGTAACTCGGTTGAGCTCGGTTCGCATCCGCTTCCATTCGATAGTGTTTCTGCTCCGCTCACCTGTGCAATCCGGTTGAGTCTTTCAGTCTAACTGCAATTCCCCGCTCGACAAACAGGACATGGACGGCAGCGGCGACCTGCTCGACAGCCGCGTGCACTTCTCGGACGCCGGGGACCCGTGGGGCTCGTCGCGCCACGTGGCCGTGCTGCAATCGCTCGACGCCGTGGAGCAGGTGGTGCTAGTTAGTGTGGGCGAAGAGGAAGAAGAGAGAGCGAGAGAAGGAGAGAGAAAGAGAACTCATTGCTTTGCTGTGTGCAGAAACTCGTGGCGGCGCTGCGCACGGCGGCCACCGCCATGAACCACGTGGCGCCGCGCGTGTCGGCGGATGAGAGCGCGTCGGCGGCATTCAGCCGCGCGTCCACCGAGTTCCTGCAGCTCGTGCGCGAGATCCACGCGGAGCTGGCGGCGCACATCCATCTCGTGGCCGACTACCGCACCTTCGGCCGCAGCGCGTACGGCGCCGAGAAGGACTTTGCGCTCAGCCGCGAGAAAGTGGCGGTCGTGTACGAGCAGCTGCGCAGCCTCTCGCGCTTCCTCGAGGAGCGCGTGGCGCCGGAGGACAATTGACGTCCGGCTACGTTAATGTACCAATCTCTTCTTCCGGAGGCTCTGTATATGTATGCATCGGATCGGGGTGAGAGGACTAGTGGGAGGAAGGAGCGCTAGCGTAGCCTAGCGCACCAGGCAGCGTGCTGCGGAACTGCAGGAAGTGGTACTGCAGCCCTGCACGCAGCTGCTGCTCGCGCGGCGCGTCCATGACATCGCTGTACAGGTCCAGCTCGTCGCTCGCTGGGTCGTAGCTGTGCAGAGCGCCACGCATCTGCAGCTCCGGCACGAAGTCCCGCACGGTGCGCTCGACTTCGAGCTCGAGCTGGCGCAGCTCGTTCTCGACGGCGTCTTGTCCATCAGCGGAGGACGGGTCATGCGCTGCAGGAGACAGGTCGATGGGGCGGCGCCACCCGTTCTGGAAGAATTGGAGCGCCAGCAGCTTCTGGTGGCTCTCGCTCTGTACCAGCGACTGCGCGAGGTGTTCGGGCTCGCTGGACTTCCACGCCAGCAGCTTCTTCTCCGGGAACGAGAAGATCTGCGCCAAGTGTGCTGCTGCAGCCTGGCGAGCAACACTCGAAAGCCATCAACTGGCAACGAAACACCGCGAGATACTCGCCTCTCGGAGACTGAACGTACCCGAGTGAAGCTTGTGAGCAGGTAATGAATTGTGATCGCAGCCGCGTGCCACTTGAGCGACTGTGGGCGATCGACGACGATCGAGAATGATAGCGGAACGAGTATCTCGAACTCTGTCACCTGAGAGAGCCTTGAGTTGTCAGAAGAAATCATCGTCTACGAAGCACAGTTCCTCGTGCTCACTGAACGAACCAGGATAGGCACAATCGCTGGCGTGGAGTTCATGAGCGTGCTGATGGATTGCGCTGCACGCACGAACTGGGAGCGCATGTGCGAGAACGTCTCGTACTCGCGCGAGGACTGCACTGAAGCGAACCGCTCGTCCAGGCTGTCAAGAGAACAGCGTCAGCGAACGAGCTGCAAGGGGGTACCATGCTGCTTTGCACGAACTCAGGAGTGAACGTACGGCTCGGATGTCACCACGGCGCTACTGACCCAGCCCGCCAGCACCTTGCAAATCTCGCTCTGAGAGGTATCACACATGAACACGTCAGAAGGAATCGCAAAGCATGAATGGGTCCATCCAAGTGGGATATGAGTTCGCACCTGCAGACGCTCGTACTGCAGCAGCGAGTGCACCAGCTCGAGTCCTGCATGCTGCAGCTGAATATCGCTCGACTGGAGAATCTCGACGGCCAGCGAGACGATCTCCGTCTCCTTCGCTCGCCGGTACGTCAGGCTGAAGTAAAACGAGTCAGGCGTGATGAGATGCCGCAAGATCTGACACCGAGCATTAGATGCAACGCAACGCTTTCAGCGATCAAGTTCGACTCCATAGAGACGCCTGCATCACACTGCACCACACCTGAGCACCAAACACTCGCAGCTCGTTCTCCGGGTGCATGAGCATGAACTCGATCGCTCGGTGCGCCTGCTCGACGCTGTTTGGGTTCCCGACCATCTGCTCCAAGAGGGTATCCCGGCACGCATCCCACAGCGGCGACGCCATGTTCTTGCAGCGTTCGGACCCCGCGAGTGCACCATGAATGATCGCGAGTTCGCCATCGCAGGAACTGATCTCCTCCTTGTGACTTCTCCCTCGTTGCGAGATGCGGAGGAGGATGCCGAGCACGGCTCGCCGATCTTCGTCGCTGACTGATCTTCCTCCAGCAGCGCTCGGAGCTTCAGCTCGCAGCACCTCAAGAAGCGACGTCAACCCGCTCGCCTGCTGGAACTCGCGGTAGTATATGTGCACATTCGGTGATGCGAGGAAGATCTCAATGCACGCGAGCTGCTCCGAGAGTGCGAAGAAGCGCTTCTTCGAACTGCCTGCAAGCGGCGTCGCCGTCGTTTTCTGCATCCACACGAGCACACGCGCAAGGAAGAGCGAGACATCGACACCGCACTCACGCTCGAGCTCGCCGCTGAACGGCGCGAGTTGGAAGCGGCTCTGGAACCACTCGAGCAGCTTCTTTCGTCTGCCTTTGGAGGCTTTGTGCGTGGCCACGCAGTCAGCGCGACGCAACCGCGATTGATCTCCCTCGATCGAGGAGGAGGAGAGCAGTAACTGAACACGCACCTTCGTCCCAGTCTCGAAGCAGCGAGCTGCACATTGTGTGTGCCTTCTTCTCCACACCTCCTCCCGTGCAGCAACAGATCAGCAGCAGGTCAACAGAGCGAGTGTCGATGCTAGCAAGACGCTATATGCGGACCACACATGGTAGAGAGATGAACGCTTCATGTTGTGTCTTCGTTATCACGCTCGTCGAGGCACATACACGCCGCCCGCTCGGGAGACCCAGGCTTCAGGCTCGGGCTTGTAGAACGGGTCGACAGTGCGCACAGGGCTGGGGCTGCGCTCCTCGAACGCGTCGTGTGTCCAGCGCTGGCTCGACGCTGCGTCTCGGCGTGTTCGTCCGCTTTCTCCTCGTCGGGCGCTTCTACTTCGGCTTCGACTCCAACTGCGACTGCGACTGTGATGGTACCGAGGGCTTCGCGAGCGTGAGCGCGACCTGCTGTCCCGACGAGAGCCCCGCTCTCGCTTGCTGCTGTCGCCTCTGCTGGTGAAAGAGCGGCTGCTGCTGCTGCGGCTGCTGCTGCTACTGCATCGCCGTGCGCGCCGCCGCCTTCGACTCTCCCGGCTGCGTGAGCGGCTCCTGCTTCTGCCTGTGCGGTGGCCCCGCGGGCGTCGCGTACTTGCGTGCCGATGCTCGTCCAGCTGTCCTCCCATCCCATACACGCTCCACATCGTGAGTTTGGATGTTTGCATCACCAATCACCTTCACACCAGCAGTACGTACCTGCGGACGGAACGGGTCGGCGGGCGGCGGCGTCCCCGGGAGGCGGGCGCGTGGTTCGCTTGGCGCCTTCTTCCTCTTCTCCTTCTTCGTCTCCCTCTTGCTGCTGCCCTTCGGCTTCTTGCGCGGACTCCCGTCTGTCGCTGGGACGTCGCGTCCGAACTCGTCTTTGCGCATGAGTACGCGACGTGGCGCCGTCACCGTCGCCACCGCAGCAACCGCAGCAGCAGCAGCAGCAGCAGCAGGAGGAGGTGTGGAGGGAGCGGGGGTGGTCGTCGGCGCGTCCTCACTGACGGAGGCGACGAGTTCGCCTCTGCGAGCGCGTGGGGAGCGCAGAGAGCACAAGCGTTGGGCGCCCGTCCGTCAGTAGCAGCGCGCACCAGCAGAGGCGCGCGACCCACGCACCGCCAGTTGCGCAGCATCGTCGTCGTCATCTCCAGTTCCTGCTCGCTTGAGCTTCGCCCGACGCGAATATCGGCGAATGTGTGGCTAATTGTTCAGGCTGTCACGAAGACAGTCAAGGCTACCCCGTTAGAACGACGTCGTTATAACGAGGCTGTACATCGATCCGAACAGCCACACACCCGCACGCGAGAATGCTCGACGAGCAGCTCCGCCAGGACGGGCAGGACGAGCCCCACTGGTTGCTGCGCGTGCTGCGCGTCGGCATTGCCCGCGCAATCGCACTGGTCCTCGGCGCCGGCGCCGGCTTCGAGGACGAGCGATCGGCGCTCTCGGCGCAAGCGCTCGTGCGAAACGACGCTTACCGCGACCGGCTACTGGAGCCGGAGATCGTGGACCTAGTGGCGCTGAGCGACGCGCTGCGGCTCGCGCCGGCGCAGCGCCGCGCGCTCTTTCGCTGCTTTCTGCACGTCGACTACTTGCGGCGCGCCGGAGTCTCACGCGCCGAGCTACTGCGCTACTGCGACCTGCGCGCGACGCCGCTCAGCGCCTTCTTGCTTCCATTGCCAGTTGATGGTGCCACACACCGCGATGGGGGCCACAACCAGCGCTGGGACGTGCTGCAGTGGATCGCTGTCTGCTTCTCGATATGCACGCTCGAGGTCGACGCGGTGAGACTCCGTCTCGGTTCGGAGGGTCGGCGTGGATGAGTGACTGGCTGACTTGGTGGTGCGCTGTGTGCAGCTGATAGCGCTGGCGATCGCAGAGGCGTGTCGTCTGAATGCCGCCGGTAGTGGCCGTACTGAGTCACCTGAAGAGGAGGAAGTGCAGCTTTCAGATGCAGTCGACAAAGTCCATAGTGAAGCACAAACGGAACACAGTACAACTACACCACCGACTGCTGCGCCGCAGGAACTCACTCTATGCGACGAGATTGAGCGCTGCTTTGCGTTCTTCACCGGCGCGCTCGGACCTCATGAACTCCACCTGCAGCATCTGCTGTGCGAGTTTTACAACACCACTGAATCAAGCAGTCGAGTGAAGGAACCTGCATATTGTGTTGTGAATGGGCTGGACTGCCGCCAGGCGCACGCAGTCAGCAGCGTTCTTGACGTCGCCAAGCTCTTTCCTGGTACTCACTCGCGCTGTCAATGTGCGATTGTGGAAGACGATACCAGTTCTCGCTAACACACTGACCAACCACAGTGCTCGTGTTTCCGTGTGTATGGATCCAGAAGGTGCTGCAGCGACGCATTCTCGGCCAAAACACGTGGAAGTGCTTGCAGCGCCGCCGCCGCGAGCTCCAGGCAGTGGGGATGCGAGACACGTTCGTATCATTCTCGGACATCATCACGGCCGCGCAGGTTGGTGTGCATTACAAGCGAAGTCAAAGCCAGGAGGGTCGTCTCGAGCTGCTGCGAACCACGATGTCCTCGTGGCTCGAGCGTGTGCGCCGATGGCGCAGCAGTTTAGACAAACATGACACAGTAGCGCTACGTACCGTAAAAGTGTCGACGAGTTCGGAGTCGAGGCTGTCATCGACACCAAGAAAGGTTCTGCCGTCAATGTACGTGACCAGTGCCAATACTTCATCAGTCAGAGCAAGACCGGCAGACTGCTGAGTGAATTGTGTTGCGTTTCGAACTCCAGTGACCCCGAGGATGGCGTCTCAGCTGCCGCCAAATCTCGTTCGAACACACTGCAGCAAGAAGCAGGCAAAGCTGCGCCATCGGCCTTGGAATTTGAGCTGGGCTTCTCAAACCTGGACGAAGCGTGGCGAGTGACAGCGAACCACGTAATCGCCACATTGTGCATCGGCATGATGATGGCCGACCAAGCGGCAAGCGTCAGCCTTCCCTCCGCACGAGACTCGACTCGTGAGATCTTTCTCAAAGCCACAAGCGAAGTTGCAAGCGGACAGCTTTCAAATGAGTTGTGCGAGAGTGTTCGATCTAGACTCGTGCAAGCGTACGGGTATCAGTTCACCAAATTCTTCTTTGAGAAGAGTAGCCTGAGAGAAGCGAGTATAGCGTCTAAGCCGAGTGCTGAGGAAAAGCGCACGATGCGGCGGATGGCAAGAGCTTGGGACAGCCAACGCGTCCCAGAAGACAAACCGATCTACTGGAAGCAGGTGCGCCGTTATGCTCTGTATTGATGTTGTTTCTTGTGCCACTTTGCTGATCGTTCGTCACTTGGGTTTGAGCTTGCAGTTGTTTGATCCTGCAAGCAAGCACAAGTTCTACTACAACATTCGCACAGGAGAGTCACGTTGGGAAAAGCCAGTGAACTTTGTCACTGCTGACAAGAAGAAAAAGAAGAAGAAGAGGATCAAGGCAGCATAAGAGTCATACCACAATGTTATGTTCAATGGTACTTCGGTTGGTCGATACGCCGCAACTCGTCCAGCGCTAGGTTGGTGGTCTCAGTAATCGGTTTGACACCAGCGTGTTCGCTGCGCTTGTAACTCAGCAACACCATCACCTTCGAGCACGAGACGACACTCCGAATCGGCGACGGAGCGCGAAGCGACGTCTCCATGGAGATGAATCCAAGCGAGTACACAATATCAAAAGCAGCGACGACCTTCGACCTGTTGGACTACCTCGATGATCTACCTCTCGAGTCTCCGCATCTCAGCACCAGGGAAGACCGGAAGCATCAGGTGCCGGAGGACGAGCACTCATACCAAGCG
This sequence comes from Globisporangium nunn, assembly GCA_023334075.1. Taxonomy (NCBI): domain Eukaryota; phylum Oomycota; class Peronosporomycetes; order Pythiales; family Pythiaceae; genus Globisporangium; species Globisporangium nunn. Next base: position 4,976 of record JAASFZ010000197.1, on the reverse strand, counting down.
AATGAGGAGACTCTCGAGGACTCGAGCGAGTACATTGATGTCACCACTGCCTGGACGACGCGATCCTCTGATCGCCCTCTGTCACGCGACATCAGAAAGGATGCACGCCCTGAGAGTTCAAGCCTGCGGGAGCAGCACGAGAGTTTGCACACCGCCGAAAGCGATGGCAACTGCAGCGGTTCTGGAGAGCCTCACGACCAAAGAAACCAGCCGCGGGTAGACAATGACACACAAGAGGATCGGACCCGGTGGCGAGTCGACTTGAGCAAGCTCTTGGCCTCGGCGAGCGGCACGCTCGAGAAGTTCCACTTGAACAAGTGGCGAGAGACACTACAACTGGTGCGAGAAGCTGCGTGTGGCTGAAGCAACCGAGAATGCTAACTCAGAACTGTGTCTGCAGCACAAGTTGATGACGGCACCGTGCTTCCACCCGATCCGACTTGCAGGTGACGATCGATCGCTGTTTGAGAACTTCCATCGCGCGTTCCCGCATGAGATGGTCACAAAGGCGCGCTTCGTGAGTGTGCTCCGCACCGTGTACGGCATCGACGACGGCGTGCGCCGGAAGCTGCGACGCGAGGAGATCGAGCTGTGCCGTCATCTAGACAGGATGCAGTACTCGTTTGAGCTGTCGTCGGACGGTGTAGCATGCGTCAATTGGCGCATTCTGCTTGCAAGACTGCATATGTTTCAGGAACCGCTTCTCGGCGTGAAGGAGCACTTCAAATGGACGTTCAGCGTGTATTCATCCAGCGGGTTCCTCGAGCAGCCGAGAGACAACGATGCGATCAACGCGAGTCAGGCGACGCAGATCTTGACGCACTTCCTACGCAGCCACTCGGCGACGCGGTTCGTCTCAGAGCGAGTACGTGCGTCAAAGTGCGTGTGTGTATGTCGGTCAGGAAAGAGAACTGATGATGTCTACACGATTCCGATGACTGACAGATCAGCCAAGCGGTCAACCTGCTGCCTGCAGGCGCTGGGGGCTCCTCACGCATGGCTTACCGGCGCTTCAAGGAACTGCTGCAGCAGCCACCGATCATGGCGCTCTTCGAACGAGCAACGCCACACACAAGCTACTTTGACGAACTCGCAAGTCCGGTCTACCGCGAGTTCGTATTCAAGCACCGCAAGCGAGAACACGACATTCGCACAATCAAACGCTTGCGCTACTTGCATGCCACGCGAGCGCTGCGCAGTTGCTTCTTCATCTGGACGCAACTCGCGCGGATCCGCAAACGCACACGAACACTAATGATCGAGAGCTACGCCAAGATGGCGCGTGTGAAGCAGATGTGGGCGTTCATCCAGCTCAGGAGCCATGCGATCGCGAGCATCGCGGCGATCGAGATCCAGCGCACGTTTAGAGGGTATCTCGGGCGGTGCCTCAGCGAGGACAAGTGGCGCCTCGTGCAGGCTGCGATCAAGGTGCAGGGCGCTGTCCGTATGCGCTCACACTTTGTCAGGTTCCTGAAAGATCTTAGGAGGAAGAATCAACTCGCAGTCCGCATCCAACGTGTATATCGCGGTCGTTTAGGACGCATCAAAGTGCGCAGGCGAGTACTCGAGTACTACTATGCACAGATGGCAAAGCTGCAACATGAGCGTGACGCGTTTCGCGAGTACGTTCGCAACGAGCTGGCAAAGCGCATCCAACGGTTCTTCCGCTCGCTCGTGCGCCATAAGCGCGAGCGTAGACAGCTGGAGGAGTCACTCGTGCGCCGAAAGATGGAGAAAGAGATGGAAGAGAACGCACAGGATGCAGTGCGCGCCGCGAAGAGATACCGCCACGACGTGACCAAAGCGTACGACAAACTGCGCGAAGACGAAGAGTACAAGCGCAAGCGAATGCAAATCGACGGACTCGAGAAGCAGAAAGTAGTGCGACTGCGGCGTCAGCGCCAGTGGGACGCATTCAAGAAAGCCCGAGAGGATCGTAAGGAGCAACTCAAGCTCCAGAACGTGAAAGCGTATGAGCGAGTGAAACACGAGTGGGAAGCCAAGATCAACGAGCGCACGCAGAAGAAGAGGCTCTTCGTGACGCAGGTGCTGCTGTGCGAGGACCCTGGCGAGTGGAAGGCATTGCAGCAAAACCTTAAGCGCCTCGTCAAGGCGCGGAAGAAGGCGCTGCTGGCAAAGTATAAGAGCTCTGGCGTTGCAATACCGGGCCAGGAACTCGAGGAACGAGCTCAGCTGGAGATCATCGAAGAAGAAGAAGCCAGCGAGCGTCAGAAGGTGACGTTCGTTGCTGAAGTATGCATGCGTGCGCTGGTGTTTACGAGTGCGCGGTGATAACGGTGATCCCTGTGCGTGGAAGCGCAGGCGGAGGAGGACTGGCTCCGAGCTGAAGCGGAGTTCTTGAACAAATTGAACGAAGAAGAAGAACAGCGTGTGGTGGGTCTCAGACACGCGCTTTTCAGACTCTTGCTGCGAAGCCTATGCACGATGGGCAGTGTCACTGTATCCGCTGACTTGTGCTGAATGGTGCCACTTCTCGAATGCAGACAGCCGAGAGCGCAGACGAGCACGTGCGCCGCGAGAAGAGTGCCATACGTGTGCAAAGCGCCTTCCGAATGTTCGCGGCACGCAAGATTCTGCGGGAAGAGATCCGAGCGCTGTTTGTGAAGGAGTTTGACGCTGAGCGTCGAGTCGCAGTCTACCGAAACACGTTTAGCGGCGCGAGGTCGCAACAGAAGCCGTTCGGACTCGGAAGTCAGGACCTCGAGTACCCAGACCAGTGGTTCTTGATCACGGATCCGTCGATCGGCGAGAGCTACTTCTACAACCCGCTGCGGATGTTGCAGAGCTGGGAACCACCTGACGAGTGTCGACTCTGCGGCTCGTGCGCCACGCTCAGGTTCGCCGAGCTCTGGAACGCGCGAGACGACTCGTTCCGCTGCCAGCAGTGCTACCTGAAAGCAGCAGCAGCAGCAACAACAACACCAGAAATCTACAATGGCTCGAATCGACTCGATCCGGCGAGTGTCGACTTCTCGCCAGACGACTTCTTCGCGTACGACGGCTCGCGTCCGAAAGGTGGGTGCTGACAGCGAGGTCCGATTTTGAGCAGCGCACATTGGGACAGGAGTGCCGTCACGGACAGAGCGAACTCGGGTCGACCACTGGAGCAAATGTCGCTTCCATTTGATTGTGAGAATCGCTCGTTTCCGAGGTAGAGAGTTGCTCGCTTCGCATCTCTCCGATTTCTCTGCCGCCCCGCGCGCTGCTGCAAAAGTTTCGCGATGCCAGTCAACACGCTTTCTGCCGCTATGGTGTGATACACCACCATGTTCTCTGCGTCCTGTTCCTGTCGTCCCGGAAGTGTCGATGTGCAAGATGTTGTCCTCTCGTTGAATATGCCTCGTACTGTCAACGCGAACGAGATTGCCCGAGTTTTTTTCACTATCGGCAACACTCACTTTTTTGGCTCACTTCGTCATCTTCCCCTCCCTTGCATCGCCACGATGGCGGAGCTCGTGGCCGGCGCCAAGGTCTATGTGCCGGACGAGCGCTTCGTGTGGCTGCCGGCACGGGTTCTACGCGCAGAGAAGGGTACGGACCCGGCGCGGCCGGAGAAGACGCTCGTGCTCCAGGTCTTCGCCGCCGATTCCGATGCTACGGGTGCCACCCGCGTGCTCGAAGAGGAGCGCGTGATGGACTTCAACGACCGCGACGTCAAGAAACTCATGCAGAGCCTGCAGCTCGAAGCGCTGCCGTACCAGAACGAGAGCCTCGGACCCGCGGGCATCGACGACATGATCGCGCTCAACTACCTCCACGAGGCCGCGATCCTGTACAACGTCAAGACGCGCTTTTTGCGGCGCCTGCCGTACACGTACACGGGGGACATCTGCATCGCCGTGAACCCGTACCAGTGGCTCCCCGAACTCTACACGGACGACGTGCACGCGCAGTATTTGAGCCGAGGCCGCGACGAGCTCCCGCCGCACGTGTACGCGACGTCGGTCGCGGCCTACAAGGGCATGCGGCGCCACGCGCGGAATCAGTCAGTGCTCGTCTCGGGCGAGTCCGGCGCCGGCAAGACTGAGACCACGAAGATCCTCATGAACCACCTCGCGTCCATCGCTGGCGGACTCAACGACACGACGATCAAGAAGATCATCGAAGTGAGCCCGCTGCTCGAATCCTTCGGCAATGCCAAGACCGTGCGCAACGACAACAGCTCGCGCTTCGGCAAGTTCACGCAGCTTCAGTTTGACGCCCGCGGTACGCTCGTCGGCGCCAAGTGCCGCACATACCTGCTCGAGAAGACCCGCGTGATCCAGCACGAGGCGCCAGAGCGCAACTACCACATCTTCTACCAGATCCTCGAGTCCGCGGGCGCCACGTGTTACTTGCTTGATAAGAGCAAGGTATATCGCTACACGGGCGACAACACCGCAGTGAAGATCGAGGGCATGTCGGACGCCACCCACTTTGCGCGCACCAAGACAGCACTGGGCCTGATCGGACTCGGCAGCGAGGAGCAGGAGGTGTTCTTCGGCGTGCTCGCCGGGATCCTGCACCTTGGAGAGGTCGATTTCCGCGTCAAGAACGGGAACGACGAGGAGACGATGATCGCGCCGAACGACGCCGGGGCGGCGGCGGCGACAAAGCTACTCGGCGTGTCTGTGGATGATCTAGAGACGGCGCTGTGTTCGCGCAAGATCGCAGTCTCCGGCGAGATCCTGACGACGCACCTTCGCAAGGAGCAAGCGGAGGAATGCCGCGACGCGCTCGCGAAAGCCATCTACTCAAACGTTTTTGACTCTCTCGTGGCACTCATCAATGCATCGCTCGAGAACGACGCGCACATGTGCAACCACGTGGGCATCCTCGACATCTTCGGCTTCGAGCACTTCAAGCACAACTCGTTCGAGCAGTTCTGCATCAACTACGCGAACGAGAAGCTCCAGCAGAAGTTCACGCAGGACGTGTTCAAGACTGTGCAGATCGAGTACGAGGAGGAAGGCATC
>JAASFZ010000196.1:0-26491 GCA_023334075.1 Globisporangium nunn | reverse complement strand
GACCACTCTACTCAAGACCCTCCACTTGCTGCTACAGCGTCATCCACGTCGGTGACTCGGCTCGACGGAGACTCACGCGGCGCCGCCAACATCTCACGGGACCTGCCTGCTCTTCTGGGAGACAAGTGTGTGCGCAAGAGGCCCACGAGCGGATGCTGCTCCTGCGACGTCTGTATAACGGGTTAATGAGCCCAGTGTCGACTTGTGTGTGTGTGTGACCACCTACTGCTGCAAGCACGAAGGTGCTCACTCTTGTCTACGGATAAATAGCGCTCGACATGACGGCGCTGCTTAGGTGAACAGCGTCTGCCAAATCGAGGGCTTCACCCAGTTGTAGTCGTTGCGGCGCACAGCCTGAAACACAGCACAGCACACCACACCACGTCAGTTCCTCAGCTCATGGTTGGCTCGCTCCCGCAAAACTCTCCAACGCATAGATTGATACGCACATGATACGCTTGATCGTGCAGCTTCTTGAGAATCGCGCGGTGGCGCTCCGAGAGCTGCGGCAGGTCGGTCCGGATCGCGCTAGCGTCTGCAGCAGTCGACATGCGACTGCGCTGTTCCTGGAGTTTCTTCTGCGCACGTTCCACGTCAAAGAGCGCCTCGAAGAACTTGAGCTGTGTGTACAGCGCGCTGTCTGGGAACTCCATCGTAACCGTGGCGCGGCAGCCCGCGGCCGAGCAGATGTTGCCATTGCCGCGCAGCGACTGCTTCTGCGTGCGCGTCTTGCACGTCACGTCCGAGCACACGACCCACCCTTCGTAGTACTTCTTCGTCGCGTCGCGCGTCGCGATGTGCAGGCGGTTCGAGAGCACGGCCTGCAGGTCGTCGCCGACGTTGCCGTTGATGCCTTCCTTGTCGAACCCCCAAAAGTCTGCGCGGCACTCAGGGCAGCTGAGTCCGTTGAAAAGTGAGCCGTCAGCCGGTCGCGTGCCGTACACGCCTGGGAATGGACTCGCGAGCTTGCAACGGGCGCACGTGATCTCGAGCGGCACGCACGCCTTGAAGCGGTCTGCGTCGTTCTGCAGCACGCTCGGGATTGTGTCTGCGCCGTCAGTCTCCTCGCCAAAGTGGTTCGCGGCGTGCGAGAACTTGGACGTATCGAGACCGAGGCAGTGCGCGAGCTGCGGGCTTGACGTGCCCTCGATGTGAGCGCACAGGCGGTTCACGGGTGGGTGGATCTGCGACTCGAGGTACCACTCGACATCGATGGTGAGCTTGCCGCCGGAGCGCTTGACCTCATCCGGGTGGTACGCACGACGTCCGCTGCCGGGCTCCTCCTCGAGACACAGCACGTACGGGATGTGCGTGCCGGCGCCGATGGGCTTTCCCTGCGCGCGCATGGCGATCGCTACCTGCACATGGTACTGCTTCGCGCGGTCCGGGTACTGCTCCGGCTGCTTGTTCAGGCTCTTGGTGATCACGTACTGCTCGATCGGCTCTTTGCCCGACCGCATACGCTCCGCGACCTGCTCGAGGTGCTCGTGGATGCTCTCAACGACTTCGTCGCGAGAGTTCCCAGACAGGATGAAGTCCAGGATCTCGTTACCGACCGCCTTCGAGATGACGCACCAGTCACGCCGCACCATGTCGAGACCCTTCACTTCCTTCTCAAACACGGCGTCGCCGTTCGGGCGCTCCTTGAGCACCAGCGCAGCGTACTTCTTTTTGTTGAGTAGCAGGATGGTCTTGAAGATGTAGTCCACCTCGAGTTCCAGCAGCTTGAAGTGCTTGTTGCACTGAACTTGGATCTCACGGCCGATGCGCTTAGCGTCCTCGAGCTTGTCCGTGCGCGAGTCGACCATGATCGAGTCCGTGTCACCGTACACGACGTCGTAGCCGCACTCCTGCTCCGCAACCTCCTTCGCACGCTGCAGTGTCTGGCGACCAGTTGACGTGATCAACGCGGCGATCGGCTTGGCGTAGAAGCGCGAGAAGCGGAAGCCGAGACAGCCGTACATCGAGTTGGCCGTCAGCTTGATCGCCTTCTGACGAATGTCAAGCTTGTTGGCCTTCTCCATGTTGCCGGCCTTCATCTCGACCTTGAGTTGCTGCTTCACCTGTTTCCGCGACTCGAGCAGCCGCTTGATGACAGCGGGCAGGATGCCTTCTTCGCAGGCGCTGCTGGGCAACGGCGGGATTTCCGAGTCGGCAGCGATGTCCTCTTGCTCTGCTTCGTGGTCGATGTCCTCGTCGTCCATGTTCTCGTCATTGATGGCCACCGGGACAGGCTTCGCTTTCTTCTTCTTCTTGCTCGTCGCAGCCGTGTGGCCGTTGTCGTCCATCAGCGCGCGCTCCACGGTCGTGAAGCAAATGTTGTATTCCTAGACGAGCACAATGTCATAGAGAATAATACACTCATCAGTCAGTCAGCCAGCCCATTGCTCTTCTACGTAACACACCACACAAGCACTTGACTCACTCGGATGATCGACGGGTACAGACTGTTGAAATCCAGCAGCACGACGAAGTTGTCGTACAGCCCCTTCTTCGGCGCGAACACCATACCACCCGCGTACGACGCCTCGCGCCGCTTGCCCGACTTGTCCGCCTCCGTCTTCGTCTTGTACTTCTCCGGGACAATAAACTTGTTCTTCGAGCGACCGAACTCGTGCAGCAGTAAGTACTCGATTCGCTCGGCGCGCTTGTTCGCTTCCAGCGTGCGCGTCCAGAGGTAGCCACACAGGTTCGCGAGCTGCTTCGAGAGCGGCAGCACCTCCAGCTTGTGCATGAGCTGCAGCACAAACATCGCGTCGTCGAGCGTGTGGCGCAGGAACCGGACAAAATTGCTCGCGCCGCCGTGCAGAATCTGTGGGATGTCCGTCATCTCGACCTCGACGCGCTGCTTCGAGAGCAGCATCTGCACCAAGTGCGAGAGGCTGTAGTTGCTCTGTGACGTCAGTAGCTCTTTGGACGACACGTACGTGTCACAGAACAGGCGTCCGTTGACCATGTCGTCCATGCGGTGCTCGTTCCACCCTTCGCCTTCCTTCGCGGGTACAAGGCGACCGCGCCGCAAACGCGTGAGCTTGGACCAGAGGCCGCCGAGCTTGTAGTTGTCGATGCGCGAGATGAGCACGTCGAGCGCATATTTGTGCAAGTTGTGGCCGACAATCACGTCCGGGTCCTCATGCTGCACGCGCGTGAGGAAGTAGCTGAGCATCACGCGCTCGTTCAGCTCGATGTGCAAGCGATCTCGGTTGATCGCGAAGTTCCCGTCCTCGACCTTCATGCCGAAGCGATCGTCCCTCTGCGCAGCCGCCACGTACTCGTTCGGAAAGCCCATGTTCGCATCCAGCGGACGAATGGCGGTGAAGTGCGAGATGCGGCGTTGTGGGCCTGATCGGCCGCCGTCAGAGCTCACGCCACTCTCGGTGATTGCGGAAAGCGCGACGACCTCGTGCTTGCCCGATATCGGGTTGCAAACGGTCTTGAGGCTGAGACTCATGATTGTGAGCGGAGGAGGGGCAAGGCCACCGCCCTGCATCGAGCTCACGTTCTTCGGCGCGAACGTCTCGTACTCCACATGACAGAAACTCGCGCTCTCATTCGACTTGCGCACGTTCTTGATCTCGATCCACCCGGGACCGAGCAGCTTGCGCTTGATCAGAAAGTTCTCCAGCGGGCGCGTGAACGCCCCGCAGATACGGCTGAACGTCTGCGCGCCGCGGTTGCAGATGTCGCTCGGCGGAGCCGGATACTTGGCTGGGTACTTGACCTTCAAAAACAAATTCTTGCCGCGCGGAATGTCGGCAACCTCGAACGCATAGTTGCGCTCCACGAGCTTTGTCTGAAAGCTCTCCTGGTCCTTCCGGAGCGTGATGCAGGAAGGAATGAGGATCTTGCGGATCTCCTCGTGCATGCTCATCCACGTCTGCTGCTGCTCCGACTTCGGCAGTTCCTTGAGAGCTTGCTCGCCCTTCGGCACAAGGTACATGTACCGGTCGAGGTTGTTCACGATCACGCAGCAGCTCTTATACGTCGGCGAGCCGTTCGGGCCACCAGAGTTTGACGTCTTGATCTTCCCAATAAGGTAGATCTTCCCTGGCCGATCCCGCACCTCCACCGCGTCCATCCAGAACATCTGCACTGTGTCGTCTGTCGACAACGTCTCCGGTTCGGTCGACTCTGCACCTTCCGTCTTGACACTCGCGTCGCCGCCGACTTGCCACCACTCGGCGACTTCGTTCGACGGCACGTCGGCCAAGTCGCTATCCATGGGCTCGAACTTGGGCGCCTCCGGTTCCTCAACCGGCTCCCCGGCGAGGACGCGCGCAGTCGGCTCAGTAGTCTGCAGCCGCCCCTCGCGCGCTTTGCGCAGCAACAGGTCCCGCTTGCTGAGCGTCGGCTGCGCAGGCTCCTCGTCGGCATCTTTCTCGGCATTTACTTCACGCTCAGACTTGACCATATCAACATCATCACTGGACTGGTGTCCGTCGCGTCCGTTCGTCTCGCTGTCATCGTCCATCATCGGTCCGTCGTTCGCATCCGGTTCGTACGCGTTGTCGTCATCCATGACGATGTCGTCGTTTGCGTCGTCGTCATCAGCATATTGGCTCTGAAGCTTCTGTGACGACGAGCTCCCGACAAACGTGGACGAAGACATGGACACAGAGGACCGATGTGTGGAGCTGACTGACGAGCTCGCGGTGCTCGTCCTGAGCGCCGTCCCGCTCGAGAACGACATCGGGCGGGTGTACGCCTGACGCGACTCGGTCGGGTTGCTCGTGAGGTCGTCAAGCATACTGTCGAGATCGATATCTGTCGTCAATCGCATACCCGCTGTCAGTCGCCTCCCGCTCCGTTACGAGACGCCGCACACACATACGCGTGCCTCACCTCGCTTCGCGTTCGCGCGCCCTTTGCTCGCGCCGGGCGCGCCGCCAGCCGCAGCAGCAGCCGCGCCTTTGCCCTTCGGGCCGTTCGAGGCAGAGAAAAACATGTTGGTAATCTTCTGCTCATTGCCTGAACCGAGCTTCGCACGCTGCAGCTTCTTGGCGCGGCGCATGTAGGCGCTCGAGAGCGCGCCGGCACCGCGCTTCTTGCCACCCGGCGCCGCGTCGTCCGCGTCAGCGCCGTCCGCGGCCGCATCGGGCTCCGGGTCAGACTCGAAGAACTGCTCCTCGCCGTCGTCGTAGTACCCCATCTCGCCGTCGTCGTTCTCGACGAACGGCAGCCCCTGGCGCCGCTCGCGCACGAGCTTGGCGTACTCCTCCTCCGTCACGCTCTTGAACACGCTCTCCTCCTGTGGCACATACGCCGCGATGCGCGAGGCGGCAGAAGCGCGCTCGTCATCGCCACCGCCACCGCCGCCGCCGCCGCCGCCCTCGCGCAGGCGCCGGATCTCCTCCAGCGCCGCGCGCCGCGAGTTGCTCCCACCGCCACCACCGCCGCTGCGCCTGGAGCTCATCCTCGCTTGCTTCGCTGGTTGCTGGTTGGCGCCAAAATGAGCAGTTATTTGGCGCCACTTTTAGCGCAGCAGACTTTTCCTCTAGAGCAAAGTATAGTACAAGTCGAATCGGAATGAAGTCGGTAGGGGACGAAGCGAAGAGTGCTGGTTTTCTTCACTACCGCAACTCCACCCGCTGACGAGAACGGCGATCTTTGACTTGCACAGTTCCCAGCACTTCCGCGAGCCGCCGCCAGCGCCGCCGCCACTGGGACAGGATGGCGTCCGCGATGGCCACGAACCGGCTGCGCAAGGAGTACGCGAACCTGCAGCGAGCGCCCGTAGAGAACATCGAGGCGGTGCCGCAGGAGCGCAACATCCTCGAGTGGCACTACGTGATCACGGGCACGGCTGACTCGCCGTACGCCGGCGGCTTCTACCACGGCAAGCTGCGCTTCCCGCCCGAGTACCCGATGAAGCCGCCGGCCGTGCTCATGCTCACGCCGAACGGCCGCTTCGAGGTCAACCGCCGCATCTGCCTCAGCATGTCGGACTTCCATCCGGAGACGTGGAACCCTGTCTGGGCTGTCGCGTCCATCCTCACGGGCCTCTACTCCTTCATGGTGCGTTGCCGAGTGCTACCGTTCATATCGAAGCGCCGCATGTGGGACTGATCGAATGGGCGTGCGCAGCTCGAGGACCAGATGACGACCGGCAGCATCGAGACGAGCGACGAAGAGGTGCGTTCGCTCGTTCGTTTGCTGGCGTGGTGGATGGGGCGGCATGCTCATGATCGGCGGCGTGCGTGCTGCAGAAGCGCGCGTTCGCGGCCGCGTCGCTGGCGGCCAACTGCCAGGACAAGGACTTCCGCGCGCTCTTCCCGCACCTCGTGGAGCTGCACGAGCAGCAGCTGGCGGAGAAAGCAGCAGCGAGTGCTGCTACTGCTACTGCTACTGCTACTGCTGAGTGAGCACAACTTGTACACAGTCATTTCTCTCCATTCAACCATTTCGCTTGATTCTCTTCTCGAACTTGATATCTGTATGCTGATGAGGGACTTTGAGGCGAATGCCTCCCTCCGTTCACTGCCATCGCGTCACAAATCCCAGCAATACCACCAGCGCCAGCACTCTTCTATGATGGCAGCAATGGACGTGAGCGCCTGGCGCGACCAAGCGCCGATCGGCGCCTTCCTGCAGCCGATCCGCCTCACCGTAGCAGGAAGCTCCAGCAGCAGCAGCAGCAGTCAACCGGACGCCGCCGCGCAGCCTCCGGTCGCCTGCAGCAGCAGCAATAGCACGTCAGCTCCGACAGATGCCACAGTTGCCAGCTCCGCCCCTCCGCCGCCTGACGCGAAGACCCGCGCCAACTCACTAGAGCACGAACAGAGCAAGCTAGTGCTCGAACCGCTCATGGGCGCGTGCGTCCAGCGCCGAGGCGATCGCATGGCACTGAACGTGGGCGGGCCAGTGTGGGCGCTGGACTGGTTACCGCCCAGCGGCGCACAGCGACGGCGGCGCTCCCCCACGGCGAAGAAGCTCGCGCGTACGAACGGCAGCGCGGTCGCGCCGAGCGCCAACGGAGTCGCGAAGGCGCATACGGCGGTGGAAGGCGGCGAGAGCAGCAGCAGCAGCAGCGACGCAGCGGACGACTCGCCAGCCGCCGCGCACGACTGGCGCTTCCTCGCGCTCGCCACACACCCGCCATGCGAGCTGGTGGACGGCAAGCTGACAAAGCCGACGCCCCCGGACCATTATTTTAGCGTCGGCGAGGATGTCCCCGCGCGCAGTCTGGTGCAGATCTGGGCGATCCCCGTGTACGAGAAGAAGAGTCGAGCGCTTGACGCGGACGACGTGCGAGAGCCAAAGCTCGTGTTCGCCATCGACCACGACAGTGGCGTGGCGTGGGACCTACAGTGGTGTCCGCTCATGCACGCTATGCCCAAGCGTGTTCGCAGCAAGAAGTTGCTGGGCGTGCTCGCGGTTTGCTTCGGCGACGGTAGCTTGCAGGTCTTTGAGGTGCCCTCGACCGCTCTCGACTCGCTGACGCCCGAGGGGCAGAGCGAACCAGGACGTGTCGAGAAGCTGCAGCCGACGATCCGCGCGAACGTGCCGAACGTTCTTCAGCTGAGTGTGCAGTGGTCTCCACGCCGCTGGAACTTGGTTCTCACGGGCGGCTCGGACGGTGTGTGGGTACTCGATTGCGGCTGTGAAGCCTCGTTCTTTCGAACTGACCCGAGGATGCTGTGCTTGGCCACAGGCTCTGTGTGTCTGTGGAATCTGGAATGGAATCTAAGCATGTCAGCAGAAGCGCGAGAGAGCACGGATGTCATGTCGTCGGTGCTGCCGATGGAGCCGCAATGCCGCTTCCAAGACGGTGCGTTAGCGAGATGGATGGGCTATCTAGGAAGCTCAGTTACGGCAATTGACTGAAAGAAACCTTGTGCGATGTCTGCAGTGGATACGGTCGGGAAGCAGGAGGCGTTTGAGTGGGGTTGGGGCTGGGTCGCTGTGCGCGCTGTGGCGTGGTCGCCGTTTGATGAGTTCATCTTTGCAACAACTGGCAACGTAAGGGGTTTCGTGCACTTGGATGTTTGGAACGTTCGTCATGTGAGAGAAGCAGGTGGGTGACTGACAGGTGCGCTCACACTACGATGTGCAGGACTCGGTCTTCAAAGTCTGGGACATCCGCGAGCCGCGTATCTGCATCCGCTCGCACCGTATCCGATCGACGTGGGGGCTTTCCCTTCAGTGGTTGGACCCGACGACGATTCAGATCTCTGGTGATCAAGGCATGATCTTCATGTACGACATCATGGTGCGTACCTACACGTTGTTGCATAGCAATAGAATGAATCGGTTCGGCTCACACGACCACGACCGTGTGTTGCGTAGAGCGGGAGCTACCAGAAGCTCTACTACCACCCCCAAGCCGATTCGCCGGTGTGGAACATCGAGTTCGCTCGGCGCGACAGCGACGTGCCGCTGCTCGCGTCCTGCTGCGCGTCGGGGAGCATCCGCGTCGCCCCGGCTAAGAGACTGTTTCGCGCGACGCAGCACTCGGTGGAGCTCTTTCGGCTCGCTGGCGAGCACGACGCCGGCGTGAACAAGCCGTACAAGACGCTGAACGTGAGCTTCGAGCGCAAGATCGTGGCGGAGCCGCCGAGCCCCGCGATTCGCGAGTTTCGCGAACGCGACGCCGCGCTCCACCGCTTGCGAGTGTCCACAAGCACAGCTGGCGTGTATCCGTGTTTGATCGCGGCGGGTGGGCACGCAGGACTGGTGGTGGTCATGGAGCTCCAGGAATCGCTTGACAGCATCCTGAGTGACTACTATCTGCCTGCAAGTCGGAAGCAAGGGCGGCCGCGGAAAGTGTGCGATCCATGGGGCGGCGTGACGAAGCCGAAGGGCAAGGCTAAGAAGACACCCGCTCTGGCAGTAGGTGGGAAGAAAGTGAAAGCCGTCGGTCCGAAGCCTGTCAAAACGAAGGAGACCAATGCGCCGCTTGTGATAAGCGAGGAGAAGAAGAAGAAGAAGAAGAAGAAGAAGCCTCGCGCGTCGGCGATAGATGCAGACGACGTGGAAGAAGAACCGCATCCCGACGTGTCGGAAGAGGAGTATGTTGATGACGAAGACGAGGACGAGTCAACATCGAGTCTCTCGCTTATGATGGCCGATGATAACTCAGACGACGACCGTGCGACCATCAGCTCGGAAGAGGCGGATGATGAACCGACGGTAGCCCCGGCCGGCTCGGAGCGCGCGCGGATGATGAGTGAGTACCAGATGGACTTGCACGAAGAGGACGCGATCATGCTGGCGATCCAAATGTCCGAGATGGAGCAGACACAGCCTAGCGCGGCATCAATTCCAACGACGAACGAGAAGGGGAAAGCGAAAGCGAACGCTACGGAGAGTTCGAGCCGCGCCTCTCTCGGCGAGAGTGTAGCTGTGCCGCCAGCAAAGGATGCATCGAGTGTACGTCGAAGTGGGAAGAAGAAGACAAAGGAAACAAGCAGCCCGAACCGCGTCACAGCGCAACCCTCGACACAGAAGAAGAGCCAGACAAGGATAGAAACCAGCGCTGTTGCTGACACAAAGCTGCCTTCATCTGCTACTACTACTACTGCTGCTGCTCCTGCTGCGAAGACGAAAAAGAAAACAGTGTCTGCAAGTGATAGTGATGCTGTCGTTGCAGCCCACATCTCTTCGACCGCAGTGAAGAAGACATCTCAGTCGAAGAAAGCGCCGAACAAAGCTACTGGTGCCAAAGGTGGCAAGGTCGCCGCCAAGTACAGAGACGGCTACATCATGGACCAAATGGCCACGCTGCAGATGATTCAATTCCAGAACGGGATGACCGAGGAAGATGCCCTTTTGGAGGTTTTGCGCATCTCAGAGGCAGAAACCCAGCGCAGTTCGTTGGAAGGGAAAGTAGCAGATCCGAACGCCGTCCAGCCAGCTGCCAGCTCAAAAAGTACTAGCGCAAACGCAGCAGAGCCGCGATCACTCTTGGAGTCAGCTTCGGCGTCGATAGCGCAGGAGGAGAAGGTAACACCAGCTCCGCGAGCTCCGAAGACTTCGAAAGCCCTAAAAGCTCCAAAAGCTCCGAAGGCTCCAAAAGCTCCGAAAGCTCCAAAAGCTCCGAAAGCTCCGAAAGCTCCGAAGGCTCCGAAAGCTCCAAAAGTCCCGAAGGCTCCAAGCGTTCTAAAAGTTCCAAAGGCCCCGAAAGCTTCGAAAGCCCCGAAAGGCTCAGAAGCTCCTGATGCTGCGGAGGCGCCAGTTCCTGCTCCAACTACAAGCGCAAACCAAGTCATGAGTGGCGCGGATCCTGGCGAACTGACAGAGGAAGCGAAAGTGTCCGAAGCAGCAACAATTGATGTGGTGAAGTCTCCAGAGCAGCAGCACCAGCAAGCGGCCAGCTCGTCCTCGACGAAGCGGAAACGACCCGTCGCCAAGCCCACGCAGCCGCGCAAGCGCCCTGCAAAGCCCGGCAAGAGCAAGTCTGCTCCTATTTCTGCTGGCACGAAGTCGAGCGACGCGCAGACAGCAAGCGGGTACCTCACGGACGAGGAGGCGCTGTATTTGGCGCTTCGAGCATCCGAAGTCGAGTACTGAGTTCGAGTGGGAGTAGTATACCGTTCGTCACTGTGTTTTAGGTGGACCACTTCAACCAAGTCTAAAAACAGCGTCACTCGCATTCGCCAACTTCACCAAGCAGGAGCAGCAGCAGTCGACGCGACGCCTCGCTCATCCGTCCCACCCGCTCCGCAGGCATGCTGCTGCTGCTGACGCTCCGCTCGCTCGCGTCGCAGGCATGCGCCTGTCTGCAGCCGCACCGCAAGCGCCCGCGGCGCGCGTCGGACGACAGCTCCCACCCGCTGGACAACGACAGCGCCGACGAGGAGCTCGCCATCCTCATCGACGACGCTGGCAGCAGCAGCAACAGCGAAGTGGACGAGCTGCGCGGCGCGCGCGCGTTCACCAAGCGCGGCAGCAAAAGCGCAGCGCTGAACGCGCAGGAGGAGGACGGCGGAAGCTACGAAGAGGCGGCGACGGGTTCGCGACTCCTGGGGGTGACGAGCGGCGACGACGTGCTGCACTCGTACCAGCAAGTCACTGGCGTGGTGCGTGCTAGAGATGTGAGTGGCTGGGGGAGATGGAGGATAGCAGAGCTGACGGGCGGACGAGTGGGGCAGGTGGACGAGGGCGAGAAGGAGCTCGAGTGCGTCATGTGCCTCGACACGTTCTCTGCGGTGCGTCTTCTCCGTGCTTCTTCGTCAATCAGCTAGGGAAGAAACAGGCGATCTTAGGCGCTGGATCTACGAACAGGTGAACCCGAAAGTGCGGACGCTGTGCAACTGCGGCATGAACCGCACCAACTTCCACATGAGCTGCCTGCTCGAGTGGAAGAACCGCGACGCCAAGTGCCCCGTGTGTCGAGAGTATCTCTACTACGAGGACTGAGCGCCGCGTGCGGAGTGCAGGCACATACACACGCTCGCTCGCAGGTCGGCAATAGACTCGTTCGGGAAACGGCGATGGGCGACTCCAGCCCACTCACACTTACGACCAAGAATCACATAGAGCGGTGGGCGGAGGCAGATAGCTGATCAAGACAACTGCTGAGTGCAGTGCTGCATACTGGAGACAGCAGTGTTAACCATCTTACGATGCGAGAGATCAAGGCGGCTTTCTCGAGCGCGAGAAGAGCCTTCCCAACCATACCATCCGGTCCTTCATCAAACTGCAGCTCCAGACAAGAGGACCAGCGTCCCCTGCATCGAGTATGCACCGAACATGCACGCGCATCCTATTTATCTCGAATCGAAGGGCTTCCCGATCAACTTACGAGCTGAGTTGTTCCAACATACAATATCTGTTGTCCGCGCTAGCTTCGACGCGTTGCACGACCGTGTTAGCCAGCTCACATGCCCTCAGTCTTCAGCAGGTGGCTGATCGCCGACACGAGCTCGCTCTGCGCGATGTCGAGCGCCGGGTTCTCGATCTTCTCCATCAACAGCTGGTCCAGGTGCTTGCGGATCGCCTTGATCAGCACGCC
This sequence comes from Globisporangium nunn, assembly GCA_023334075.1. Lineage (NCBI taxonomy): Eukaryota > Oomycota > Peronosporomycetes > Pythiales > Pythiaceae > Globisporangium > Globisporangium nunn. Next base: position 14,538 of record JAASFZ010000196.1, on the reverse strand, counting down.
GATGCGCGCGACGGCGCTGAACTGGATCCACTTGTCCAGCCGCAGCAGGTTCTTCTCGTGCACGACCTCGAGCTTGCCGCCGAAGAGGAGCAGCGCGTAGGGGTTTACCATCGTGCTCTCGCGCACAAACAGCTTGGACGTCTGCACAATCTCTGTGTACAGCAGCCACGGCGAGTCGTACTGCGTCTGCACAAAATTGCACGACGACGGGTGCAAGAACACGCGCTCACGCGGGACAAACTGTGCGCCATTTGGTCGTTGTTGTTGTTGCTGCTCCGCCTCGTCTATTGGAGACTTGATGAAGTACCGGATCTTCTTCGCGTCGTGCTCTTCTGTGAACACTCCGTGCGCGGACTGGAAGTACTTTTGCTCCGGGTACACAACCTGCGCGACATTGCCATACAGACCTGCACACAGTGCGGCCTTGACGATGCGAGGCACACTCGAGTTCGAGTTCAAGTTCTCGGCGTTGCGCGACTCGTAGAACCCGATGTCGCCCAGCTGCTGTAGGTACTGGCTCTTGAGGTCCAGGATGCTCTCCAGCGTGTCGAACGAAAGCCCAAAGTCTTTGCAGAAGCCTCGGCGCAGTTTCTGGCCCTTGAGCGGACTGTACTGCTCCACCACCTTCCACAGCAGCAAGTGGTCGCTCTTCCAGTTGTTGTTCAGCTCCTTCTTGAGCGCCTCCTGCTTCTCACGCAACTCGGGGTCCGACATGCTCATGAGAAACGGGTTCTTGCTCGAGATGCACGCCGCGATGATCGCCACCGGCTCGATGCACCGCAGGATCGAGCCGTACACAAGGAACTTGCCGATACGCGCGTCCAGCGGCAGCATCGCCAGGTGGCTGCCGAGAGGAGTCAGCTTCACCTCCTCAGCCTCTACGTGTCGCTTCTTAGAACTGTCGTCGTCCGCGCTGATTACCTTGAACGCCGAAATCTCGACGAGCTCCTGCACGGCCGCGTCGATTGCCTCCTGCTTGGGCGGCTCGATCGCCTTCGCGAGGAAGCCCTTGATCGACCCGAGACCGAGTTTCTTGATCTGGAGACAGAGCTGTTCCAGGGACACCCGGTGGATCTCGGCAGCAAGCTGCTTGTCCATCGCCTCGAATCGCTTGCGCGAGAAGACGCGGTAGCACGTCCCCGCCTGCACGCGCCCCGCTCGACCCTTACGCTGGTCGCACGCAGCCTGTGCCGCCCAGCAGTCAAGAAGCTGCGACCGCCGCTGGCGACTGTCGTACACCATCTCCTTCACCTTGCCGCAGTCGATGACGACTGTGATGTCGTTGATCGTGATCGAGGTCTCAGCGATATTGGTACTCACGATGATCTTGGTCTTCCCCTTCGGTGCGGCGCGAAACACGAGCGATTGGTCTGCGCCGGAGAGCGAGCCGTGGAGAGGCAGCGCCAGGACCTTGCTCGCAATCTGGCTCGAGTGCATGAGCATCTCGATCAGCCGCTTGATCTCCGCTGTGCCCGGCAGGAACACCAAGATCGAACCGCCATCGGTCTTTCCGCTCTCGACCAAATGCGTCACAAGGGCTGCGACAAGATCGTAGTCAATGCGGGAGTCGTCGATGCGCTCCGCGAGCTCCTGAGGCGACAGCTCGTGCAGACGCTTAGTTGCTTCGACCGAAGCGTCCTCACCCTCGGACTTTTTCTTCTTCTTCTCGATGAGCAGCTTCTTTGGCACGTCGTAAGACATCATCGCAAGGATGTCGTCGAGAAAGTTGACCTTCACGGGATACGTGAACCCTGGGATGTCGAGCACTGGACATGGTGACCTCGACACCGAGCTAACAAAAGGCAGGCAAAGATGCCAACAACTACGTTAGCAGACTGCAACTTCACCAACTAACACAGAACACGGGCCAAGCATACAACGCACGAGAAGTAGTTGACGAAGAGATCCGAGTTCATCGTCGCACTCATCAAGATGAGGCGCAGGTCGGGGCGTCTCGGGAGCAGGTCACGGAGGATCGAGAGCAGGAAGTCTGTGTCGATATTGCGCTCGTGCACTTCATCCACGATAATGTGCGAGACCTGCAGCGCAAAGATGTTGATGCAGCACCACACGTGAGATATCCATCACAACGGAATCAGCGAGCAGTATCGCATCCAATGCGATACGATACGATAAGAACGTACGCCAGACAGCGATCTGTCCGATAGCAGGCGGCGAAGCAACACGCCGGTCGTGCAGAACAAAAGCCGCGTGTTCGCAGACTTCTTCGCCTCCATCCGGATCTGGTAGCCAACCACGTCTGCGATGTCCTCGCACCGCTCCTGCGCGACACGCGTCGCCACGCCGATCGCAGCGATTCGACGCGGCTGAGTGCAGATGATGTTGCACTCGCCGCCGCGGTTGTTCAGAACGTAGTCGTCCAAGATGAACTGCGGGACCTGCGTCGTCTTGCCGCACCCTGTTTGGCCGCACACGAGTAGCACCTGGTTGTGCTTCAGGTGCTCGATCACGCTGTCCGTCTCCGCAGCAGCGGGGAGCTTCGCGCGAGCGCGCAACATCTGCTGGAAGTCCGCCTTGCCCTCCTTCTCGCGTCGAAGCTGGAGCAGTTTGTCACTCAAGCGCTTCACGGCCGCTGGATCCACTTTCTTCTCCGACTGTCGGTTCTCACCGCGCTTCTTGAGCGATCTCTTTCCTTTCCCCTTCGCTTCAGACTTGGACGCAGGACCAAGAGGTGCAGGAGGTGGCGTAGAAGATGCACCACCTTGTTTCTTTGCTGACGACTCTTTCGCTGGTTCGTGCGGCAGGAGCACGACCTTTGATGGCGCGTGTTTCTTCTGAGCACACTCTTCCAGAATCGTGTCCACCGCGACACAGATGTCGTAAATCATCGGCTCGCCGAGTGTTCCTGAACAACTCTTCAGCACGCTACCGCACGTGAACACCAGAAACGGCTGCAAGAACGGATTCGATGTCGTGAGTCCGATAACAGGGAGCTCGAACGGATACCGTGAGTCGCCGGAAAGGAAGATCTCGAGCTGGACGTCGTCAGATACTTGGAGCACCAGCAGCTCCGTGTGCTCGTCATCACTTAGCTGCTGCACCCGGAACCTGTCAGCGTAAATTGCTTCGAGCGCGAAGATCTCGTCTTGACGCTGTGCAGCGACCTCGTCTTCACTTGGGAGTCCGTCCAGTGCTATTGTCCTCTCAATGTCAAAGTGCCTGATCTGATGCGGATGTAGCATTCGCAACAACGAGAGCATAAGCTCAGGCGACGGCGACTCGTTCCCTGCGTCGTCCGGGTGGCTGCGAAGGTACTCGTTCGCGACCGAAACCGCGTCCCGCCGGTCGTACCCGTACTTCATCAAGCGTTGCACCAGCACGGGGGACATGGCTGTCTGCTCGAGCTCCGACTGGCTCTTGTCGTGGCTTCCCGAGAGCACCACGTCCAGCTGCGTGCCTTCCGGGTTGAAGCCCTTCGGAAGGTCTCCTTCTGGCACATTCAGACAGAGCCAGTCGTAGATAATGGTCATGAACTCGTCGTCCGAGTGGTCCGGATCCTTCTTGCATGCCTGCAGCGCGCCTTGCACTTGCGGTGCCGTGAACCCGATCGAGCGAAGCTGTTTCGACACTTGCGCGAAGAACGCGTCGTGTGCAGCCTCGTCGCTCGCAGCACTCGCGTCTCCTGACGCGCCATCGCCGAGGTCGCCCGAGCCGGTGATCGTGCCAAGACCGCGCAGCACCTGCTCGATCATCTCCCGACACGCCGCGCTCATGAACACCTGCTTGTGCAGGTTTGCGCGCTCGCGGTTCTCGCGCTGCCGCTGCTTCTTGTTGCGCTCCTGCACGCGCTCGAGCTTGGCCTTCTCGAACTCGGCGTGCGACGCGAACGAACGGTCGGCCGTGAGCTCGATCGGCAGCGTCCTCGCGGGCTTGGCGGCTGCCGCGGGCGGCTCGTCCGGAGTGTCCCCCCACATATCGAACTCGTTTTCGTCGCTCTCTTTGCCCGCTGCTGGTGCTGCTGGAGAAAGAGCAGCAGCGGCATCACTCTGCTTGCTCGCCGCTGGCTTCTTGGCGCCGCTCTTGCCCGCCTTGGCGCCCCCACCGCCAGGTCCAGCAGCACCCGTTGCAGCAGCGGCGAGCGCCAGCCAGAGCTCGCGGTACGGATCCGGCAGCTTGCGCTCGAAAGGCCGCAGCGGCTCGACGTGGCGCAGCGCCAGCAGCGCGGCGCAGTGCTTGGCCTCGTCGAGCGTCGCGAAGTCTTGCGTGGGACAGAACGCCAGGTCCTTCGCCGCATTCTTGTCGTCCGGCAGCACACAGCGCACGCGCATGCGACCCTCGGGCGCTCGGACGCGCGGGAACTGCGGGTTCCGCCGCTTCTTGGCCTGGCAGTACTCGTGCAGCAGCTGCACAGGCGTGCGCTGCCACTCCTTGCAGACCACGCCTTGCCGCTCGGTCTGGACACGCGGAGACGGCTGTTAGCAGCGATAGAGAGGTCGTTTCCATACACCGAAGCGAAGTGCGCACCTCGCCCTTGGACACCGTGACGGTGCCAGCGCCGCGCTGGCGGTGACCAGGCTGCCGCCCCATGCTTGGATCCGACCAATGCGATGAGTGGCTCGAATGAGCAGTTTGTGTCTTAAAGCAGTACTGCCCACCAACTCGCTTTAGTGACTATTGTACCAACAGCAACGGCAGGCACGCAGGAGCTCCCGATGACGCCGCCGTCGATGGAGCAGCTGCTGGTGCCGGAGCTGAAGCTGCGCAGCGGCGGCGCCAAGCAGCTGGAGCGGCGCCTCGGCTTCCTCTGGCAGGCGGCACACGCGCTGCTGCCGACGAGCGCGGCGCTCGCGCACTCGCTCACGTGCGTCGCTCCGCTCTTCCACCTGTGCAATCGAATGAGGCTCAGCTCACCTCGGCGAGCTAACTCCACTACTGCATGCGTGGCCCCGGTAGCGCATCGGCCGTGCACTTGGCGCGCGACGCACGCGCGGATTTGTCGCGCCCAGCGCTCGACTTCGTCTGCGAGCGCTGCGCCGCGCTGCTGGTGCCAAGTGTCTCGGCGGATGTGCGCGTGCAGTCGGTGGGCAGCCAGGCGCCGGTCAACCGTAGACTGGCACGCGCACGGCGCAGAGACGCGGCACCTGGTGCGCCGCAGCGCCTTGTGAACGTCGTGGTGCGGCTGCCCTGCTGTGTCGTCGTTGGGTGATTGGGTGGCTGGAGAGTCTGACGAAATGGGTTGCTGCGTGGGGTGGATACTCGGGTGCGCAGCGTGTGACGTGCCGCCGGTGCTCGCATGCGAATGTGCGCTGCGGCGCGTCGGAGGTGGCGAAGCCTAAGTCCAAGAAGCGACCGGCGGAGACCACGGGTATGCATGGTGGTTCTATGACGCGAAAGCGCGAAAAACGTGACGTTCGGTGCAGCCTTGGCTGACGACGGCAATGCGGCCTGTGCTATGTCTGTGGGAAGCGGAAGCCACTGGACCCGATGCGAAGCGAGCGAAGACCGGACCTGCGACGGCTGCTCCAGTTGCCGCCAGTCTCCCGATGCAGAACAATGATGCAGGTACTAAAGAGCAGCAAGTGGTGACACGTGAAGTAGCATCGGAGGCGCCGAGCAAACTCTCAGTAGCAGCAGCGACGACCTCGGTACAAGTGACGGCGTCGCAGCCAACGAGTGTGTTCGCGGCGCCTGCGAGTCCGCCGAGAAAGCTGCTCGACGGTCCGAAAAAGAAGAAGAAGAAGAAAGCCCCAGATGCTGCCGTCACTGCGGTGAAGAGCAGCCTCAGCTCATTCCTGCAGAGCATGCGTCCTGGCGCGTCGACGAAGTGAGAGCGAGCGCTTGATACATGGCTGCCATCACGGAGAGCGAGGCAAGCAGGCAACTAGACAAGAAGAAGGTGTCCACTTTGTTTATTGCAGTGGCAGTGCTTTCCTATGTGAGAGAGGAAGGGGAGAGCGATGGACTCAGCGACGATAGTTGCGTCCAGGAGGTGCGCAGCAGTTCGGTTCGGCTTGCGCGACTCCACGAGTTCATCGTTGAAGGATACCGCGAGCTCGTGCTTTCCGAGAGAACTCCGCTCCAACGTTTGGCGCTGTCGTCTTCCCCTTCTCCACTTGCTGCGTGAGCTGGAGATCTCGGCGGAGACACTGCCACCTCGCTGCTATCTTCGACGGTGTCGATGCCTCCATTGCCTTCGTCAATCGCGTTCTCGCTGGGGATAGTCTGTTGGGGATCTTTCGATATGAGCGAGTCAACTTCTGGTGAGTTGCGGTCTTGTGTCTCCTTCCTCTTCTCCTCCTCACCCAACAGCTCGAGCTGGAGATCGTCTTGGTTGTCTTCCGCAGCAGCAGCCTCTTCTTGATGTGGCAACGGCATCAAGGCACCCGAAGACTGCTGGGTTGACACGCGCTGACCTTGATGGCGAGTGCGGCGCAGCATGGCATCGTGGACGGTGGTCTGGTTGCGCTCGGTGATCTTGAAGATCTTAGCCAGGACACTGAAGAGCTTCTCGCGAGGCGGGTCCTTCTGCTCTTCGAGGATCTAGGGTGTACAATTACACAGTCAGCACCAATGAGGAATAGTGCAGCTCATCTCGGCGCTCGCACTCGCATCCAGACGCGGCATCGATGCGAACGTACTCTCCGAGTGTCCTTAATCGGCATCTGCACCATCACGAGTGTTGGGTTGTGCAGCAGCCCGTCGTAGAACTGGAAGAAGCCGTCGACCGTGGTGAAGTTGTCATCCCAAAAGAGAAGCTGCAGACTCCGGTTCGTGCGCAACATGGCGCCGAGCCGACTCGCAAGCACGTCGCCGCACTCGTTTCCTGACACATCTAGCACCTGGAGGCGCTCGTTAAATGCTAGAGCGTCCACAGCTGATGCGATCACATGCACACCGAAGATCATCGAGGACTCGCTCTTGAGACACAGCTCTTTAAGCGGCACCGGCTTGGAAGACGAACGCACGTCGCTGAGCGATAGGTGCTTGACATGCTCCGTTTGATCTCCGTTGCTCTTCCCACCGAGGAGATGCGCGAGTGCGTTCGCAGCCGCGACCTCCAGCGAACTCGGTGGGCCGGGAGGTGCGGAGGACGCTCTGTCATGGAAACGCTGCAAGCTACTCCGGGTTCTGCGCTTCACGTATCCGTTGCCTTCGAGGCTGAGCGAGGCGAGCGTTCGGCAGCTTCGCAGCGAGTGCAGCAGCAGAATTGACTAGTCGACACAGAGCAGCGAGTACGATCAGTACTGTCGGCTTCGCGCCACGAACAAGCAGGCACGAATGCCAACTACACGCACAGATTTGTCATGGAGCTGCGTATGGTCAAGGCGGAGCGAGGTGCGACCGACGAACGGAGACTCATCGATCAGCTGTGCGAGCAAGGCAGCCTTGTCGCCGCTCAGATCGTTCTCGCTCAAGTCGACGAGGCACGGCAGCGCTCGGCCGGTGTTGCGGAACATCGGAGCGAGGATGCTCTTCAGGTACAGCTTCTTGAGCCCCCTAGATGAGCGGAAGCGGTCAGTACCGTGCATTGACACGCTATGCTTCGAAGAACTGTGAGCCATCGATTGGAACGACGGCATTCGCGGGCTGAACTGGCGCTGCATCCCGCGCAAGAACAGCGTCGAGAGGCTCTGCGTCTTGCTGAGGATCCAGCCGAGGTCCTTGCTCGCCTGTGTTCGCATGCGGTTGTACGAGATATCGAGCTCGCGGAGCGAGGACTCGTGGAGCAGACTGTTCTGCCGCAGCGCCTGGATGAACGTGTTCATGCACAGCGCTGTCTGCGAGACATCGAGGTGGTGCAGCGCGAACGCGCCACTAATCCAGCTCGCCAGCACGCGCGTACCCTCCTCGCCAAGCTGGTTCCCGGACAAGTTGAGCTCCCGCAGTGCCGACGAGAACGCTGCGTTCGTTTTCACCGCATGCAACACACGCCAGCTGGACGTGGCGGACAGCGCGCACTGCTCAAGTTGGAGCACCTCGAGTGCGTTCGGCAGCAGCTCAAAAATGGTCGCGAGCTCGTTGGCCATCGCCGGCGAGAACCTGTTGAACGAGAAGTCGAGACACCGGAGCTGCAGTGGCTGCTGCTGCTCGCGCTTGACTGTCGACTGCAGGACGACGTGCTGCAGGGTGCGCAGCGAGCGCGCGTTCAGGGTGACGTTGGTGAGCGCGAACGCCTTGATGGCCGAGAAAGGCGACAGCAGCGCCTGGAAGAGCGCGCTCATGCCCACGTCGTTCATCGCGAGGTCGTACACGCAAATGCCGTCGAAACAGTGGCAGTGCTCGAGCGTGCGCGCGAGCGCTTGCACCTCTCGCAGCTGGATCGCCGCGCTGGCCGCCGCCGAAGCGGACGAGCTGGAGCCCATCGTGAGGTGTTGCCAGAGAGAGGACGATTGCTGGTGGTGGTGGTGGTAGCCGTCGACACCCGGTGGGAAGGCGAGGCAGTACTGGAAGTCGACACTGGCGCCGGCACACTCGACGAGTCGCGTTGTGACGCTCGTGCGATACGGCACGCCGAGGTCGTCACAGAACGCGCGGTAGGCGGTGATCATGGCGTCGAAGAGCTGGCGGCTCGGGCGGCACGGCTGGGGTTGGCCGCGCAGCGCTCCGTCTCGGGCGTCATTGTTGTCGCTGTCGCCAGCGAAGAACTCCTCCCAGGGACACTGCGGCGGCAGCGAGATCGTCGGGAACTGCTTGTCTGGGAACACGAGGCGCAGTGCGTGCAGCAGCCGCTGGAGTAGCCGCGCGAAACTCTCGGCGTGCACGCCCGGGTCTACATGCAGCTCCTGCGCGTCTGCCGCGAGAAGGTGCAGCGACGTCGTGGTCGCGCTGCGCAGCACGCGCACAGCGCGCACGTGCAGCAGCTGCAGCTCCCGGCAACGCACTAGCCGCGCGCCGAAGGGCTGTCGCGTGCGGCGCCGCAGCAGCCACACGCGGAACGCTGAGACAACCGCGAGCCGCGCGCGGAACCTGCCGCCGCCACCACCGCTGGCTCGTGCCGAGTGCTCGAGCACCCACTGGACTAGCAGCGGCGCATCGTCGCGCGCGGCGAAGAGCTGCGCGACCGCCGCGAGCTCCGCGGGCGTGAGCTCCTCGTAGCTCAGACGGTTGATCGGCCAGCGCACGCGGTCGGCATGTGTGGCGTCAGGGGCGGCGAGAGCGACGTCAGAGGCGTCGGCCATAGCGGCGGGCTCGAGTCATGTGAGCTTGGCGATGGGATGTACTCTGGAGGTTACAAGTTGACTTTCGAGCTATTTTTAGCTTCCGTTTGACACAGCACCGGCACACGTGCGTGGCGCGTGGTGCGTGGCCGCCCTCACCGGCAGGAGGACGGGACGTCTGGGCGAGAAGAGAGCATCGACCATCAGATCATCGATCTCGTCGATCTGCTGCGCCAGGCGCTCTCTACATATCGCGATCGCTCGAACTCTTGATTGGTCCTTCGAGACGGACTCTGGCGTCGCGATGCGCGACGGACTCAACGGGTCGAAATTGTACGTTAGATAGCAGATAATGATGATGGTGGTGGTGGTGGTGGTGGTGGCGGTGGTACAGCCCTGTTTGAGTCATGAGCCATTGGCTGATGCGGGCAGAGAGCATGAAGTCATCGAGAGGCACGCAGGTGGCGGAGACGGCGTCAAGCTCGCCGACTGGGATCGATTTTCTCGATCGGCAGATAAATGGGTTCGCTGCTTTGTCGTAGAAGTCTGTGCTGATAACCAATACAGTTGATTTTTGGCTAAAAATATCGCACCTGGCTTCTCTCTCGAAAACGATCAACGCCTATGCGCATTCAAGAGGGTATGCGATTGAAAAGGCTGTAACCACATCGAAATATATGCGGGCTTATAAAAATGAGTTATCGATTCTAACAGGCCGCTGGAAAAGGATCTCGCTCTGCTATCATTCGACTTGCTCGCTCGCGCTCGCTGCATGAAAGTCCAATCTCCAGTTCACCCAGCCCTCTACTTTTGCTCCCAACACAGGCCACTATACATTCTGCCAGTCATTCACACTGTCTCCGGGAAAGACAGCGCCGCCAGCTGATCCTGGCGCTCATTCGCACATTTTCGCTCGCTCGCTCGCGCGCGAGACGGAGACGGACGCCCGACAGCCCGACGGACGACAACCCGCGCACTTGTCGCTGGGCTGCCGAGCGTGCGCTCGTGTATAGGCGCACACCTCTCTCGTCGCCTCTATCGCAGTCGGTGAGTCGCGCGCTCAGCCGCGTACCGGACGTGAGACCGCAGCGCTAGGACCCGAGCAACCATGGGCCGTGGCGACGACAGCGGAGGCGAGAGCGACGACGTGCTGCAGAGCAAGGCGTTGCGCCAGCAGAAGCAACTTTGCGATGAGGCCATGGAGCTCGTGAACGCCGGCGTGGCACTGCAGAACGCGACGCCGCCCAACCTGCCGGCCGCCGAGGAGAAGCTCGGGCGCGCTGTCACCATCATGGAGCAGGCACTGGCGATCGAGTACCCGACGCAGGAGGAGCGTGATGCGAGTCAGCGCCTGAACAACAAGATGAACCGCTACGTCAAGATGATCCGGAGCCAGCGCGAGAAGGGCACGACGAGTGGCCCGGGCGGCCAGAAGGTCGTCAAGTACAACATCCTCGAGATGGACAAGCTCCCGCCGATCTACAACCCGATCGTCGAGTTGCTCAACAAGTGCGTGCTAGGTCTTTTGCTTGTGTGGAGTTTGGCACCCCATCGCTATCGCCACTACAACTGCTCGATGGACTAATTTATATATCGTCACTCACTCACTCTCTCACTCTCAACCAGCTCGTCCGCGGTCGGCAACATCTTCGACTCTCTCAAGCGCACATTCGGCTTCCAGGAGTCGAACGTCGAGAACCAGCGCGAGCACGTGATGCTGCTGCTGACGAACTTCAAGGAGCAGTCGGACGAGCCGGCCAAGGGTCAGGAGGAGAACCCGGACCAGCGCCGCGACCCGCAGCAGGAGCTCGAGCTCGCGAACAAGGGCATCAAGCGCTTCCACGGCCGTATCTTCGCCAACTACACCAAGTGGTGCAAGTACCTTTCGACGAAGCCCGCGTTCTCGAGCGACCCGCTCGTGGACATCGTGCTCTTCTTTTTGATCTGGGGCGAGGCGGGGAACTTCCGCCAGGTGCCCGAGTGCCTCTGCTTCATCTTGCACAACATGCTCCCGCAGGCGACGTCGCGCGGCGGTGACAAGCAGCCGGGCGACTTCCTCGTCGAGGTCATCCGTCCGATGTACAACGAGGTGAAGAAGGACAACGACAAGAAGACGGCCAAGGGTGCGCGCGCGCCTCACGGTGAGATCCGCAACTACGACGACTTCAACGAGTTCTTCTGGACCAAGAAGTGCCTCAAGTACAATACGACGACGATCGCCGAGGCATTCGGCGAGGTCGACAAGAAGGGGCACCCGAAGGTGGTGAAGAAGTCGTTCACGGAGAACCGGACGTGGCTGCGCGCGCTCGTGACGTTCCGCCGCATCTTTCTCTTCAACTGCGCGCTGTTCTTCGCGGTAGTTGGCTTTTCGCTCAACATGGTCATGTTCTGCCCGGACACGCCGATTTTGTACGGAGTGGACATCGCGTCGAACAACGGGACGCGCGAGTTCGTCGTGTTCGGCAAGAACTTCACGGCGTCGTCGACGCTCAATCACAACGACACAGCTTCGGACGAGGACGCGTCTGGTTCTGGCGCCGAGGATACGAAGGCCGCGTGTGTTCGTCCGATGCTTGCTGGTTGCCTCGGTATGACGTACGTCGAAGGCGACACGTTCAGCAAGATCCCGATCGACTTCAAGTCCGTGCTGGAGCAGGTGCCGTTCACGAACTGCATCCAGAAGTCGACCGGACGGTGCGGCTGCTACATCGACCTGCTGACGACCTGCTTCTCCAAGACGGGCTTTACCGAGAAGATCGACTCGGATAACCCCGCAGTCCGTGAGACGAGCAAGTACGACCAGAGCCTTTGTGTTCCGCATTGGAGGCAGAATGTCGAGAAGATCATCAAGAAGCCCGGCCCTGGCCGACTGAACTGCGAGATCTGCCAGCTGGACGTGAAGAGTCTGATCCAGAACGGCAAGATCGGCGAGCTCATCTCGGGACTGATTACAGTCGGGAAGAACGATGTGATTTCGGAGGACGATTTCATGAAGGGCGATGCGTCGAACAGCAAGGACATCGAGGTTCGCCAGGACATGGGCGCGCTCGCGATGTTGGGAGGCGGCGCCATGGTGGTGCTAGTTTTTGTGTGCGAGATCTTCAACAAGCTCTTCTCCGGCATCGGGTCGGGCTACGTGGGGCGCTCGCTTCCGGTGCCGATCAAGGCGTGGTGCCGCTACTCGTGCTTCTGGGTGCTGCTCTTTCTCGTGAAGCTGACGTTCGACTACCAGTTCATGGTGAAGAGTCTCGTGGAGACGTCGCTGTTCATCTGGTATGCGCGCGAAGACTCGTACCTGCCGTACTCGAACTTCATGCTGCAGCTGACGTTCCACAACATCGCGTACATCCTGTTCCTGTGGATCCCGGCGTTCATGGTGTTCATGTACGACGCGCAGATCTTTTACTCGCTGCTCTCGGTGATCTTCGGCTCGTTCGCAGGCTTCAACCTGCGCATCGGCGAGCTGCGCTCCTTCCGCGTGCTGCGACTGTCGTTCAAGTCGATCCCGCGCATGTTCAACAAGAAGATTGTGCCGAACATTTACGAGACGGGTGCGGACGGCAAGAAGCAGAAGAAGAAGAAGAAGCCGAAGAAGGGCGAGAAGGAAGAGGTTGTGATGCCCGTGCGCCACTTCGAGCGCGTGTCGATGGCGGACGGGATCAAGCCGCTGACCGTGAAGGCACAGATGTACTCGAACCTTCTGGAGCAGCACGGTGGCGACCTGTACAGCGAGGTGAAGACTCCAAATGGCCAGGACGACGATGCGTCGTCGCAGGGCCGCGGGTCGATGATCGGCTCGGTGACTGGCGTGTCTGGCGCCGAGTTCGAGCGCACGATCCCGTTCGCGATGGCGTGGAACCGGTGTCTGGTGAGTCTGCGCGAGGCGGACGTGATCAGTGACCGCGAGCTGAACGTGCTGAGCTACCTGATCGATTCGGCGGGCGCCGAAGACCGCAAGCTGTACCCTCCGGCGTTCCTGACGGCGGGCAAGCTGGACGAGTCGATCGACATTATCACAGAGTGTGCCGCAGTGTACGAGAAGCTGAGTTCGGACAAGAAGAAGAAGGACAAGACGCTGCAGAAGATTGAGACGACGATGCGCGAGCGCCTGCTGAAGGACGATCTGCGCATCGAGTCGATTCTGGGCTCGTACAAGTTCTCGTCGCAGGTGGTGCGGTTCCTCCTTGGCGATGAGCACAAGGACCTGAACGAGTGCTTCGAGTTCATGGAGGAGATGGCTGCGCAGCAGTCGGTGCTCAAGGGTCTGAACCTGAAGACGCTGCACCAGTGCCGCTCCGCGGCGGCTGAGCTGATGAAGGCGCTGCTCGAGGTGCCGAAGAACACGGGCGACAACAGCATCAAGTTTCAGCGCGCGCTGTACAAGGTGATCGACTCGGTCGAAGCCGTGCTCAACTGCATGAAGAAGATCCTGTCGAAGCAGGAGAACCTTGTGCAACTGCTGAACGACACGCCGCTGAAGCAGAACTCGTTCTTCTTCCCTGGCGGTGCGCAGACGTACGCAAACGTGCAGCTCCAACGTCTGGTGAACTCGGAGGCGGCGCTGGACATTGTCTCGCGTGCGTACCAGCTGCTGACGGTTGACAACTTTGACGCCGAGCCGCGTTCGGACGAAGGGCGCCGTCGTCTGCGCTTCTTCGCGAACTCGCTGTTCATGGACATGCCGGACGCCAAGTCGATCCGCAAGATCCGTTCGCTGACCATCTCGACGCCGTACTACAACGAAATCGTGATGTACTCGATCAAGGAGCTGACCTCCCAGAACGACGACAGCATCAAGCTGATCTACTACCTGAAGACGATCTACCCGTTCGAGTTCGAGAACCTGCTGGAACGTCTGCAGGCAAAGGACGTGGACGAGGCGCTGAAGAAGTATCCGGAGGAGGTGCAGCTGTGGGCGAGCTACCGCGGTCAGACGCTTGCGCGCACGGTGCGCGGCATGATGTACCACGAGGACGCGATTCGGTTCCTGCACTGGCTGGAGATTTGCGAGAACGAAGTGATGCACCAGTTCGGCTGCCCGTGCAACAAGTGCAAGCGTCTGGACGAGATGGTCGCACTCAAGTTCAACTACGTGTGCACGTGCCAGATCTATGGTAAGCAGAAGGACGAGCAGCGCCAGCAGGCGTCGGACCTCGAGTACTTGCTGAAGAAGCACCCGAGCCTGCGGATTGCATACGTGGACGGTCCGAAGAAGATGAAGGAGGGTCCGCCCAAATTCTACTCGGTGCTCATCCGCTCGCAGGCTGACGCAATCGCAGAGGTGTACCGCGTGGAGCTTCCTGGCGACCCGATCGTCGGCGAGGGTAAGCCAGAGAACCATAACCACGCAATCATCTTCTCGCGCGGTGAGCTGCTGCAGTGTATCGATATGAACCAAGACGCTTATCTCGAGGAGGCT
>JAASFZ010000195.1:0-26515 GCA_023334075.1 Globisporangium nunn | reverse complement strand
TGCGCTGTACCAACAGTGGATGCAAGGCCAACTTCTGGAACAGAGATGTCAACGCTGCGCGGAACATACTGGAGCTGCTCAAGAGCGGACTGAAGGGGAAGCACGGAGCGAGACGACTGAGAGCATTTCGGCGAGGTCGGTAGTGCAAGACACGTAGACTGACAAAGTGGCTGGAAAGATTCGCAACGTACGCGTTGCGGGAACGCGTCGCCAGCCACATCCACATATTCAGGCATAGCAACCAGTAGGATATTCGCAGTGCCAGCAGTTGATAACGATTGCTGCACATTTGATCCAGCAGTATCAGATTTGGCTCTTGATTCACTTTCAAAGCTGCCCCCAAACTTCTGACGACCTCCCTGACGAACCTCCGCGTGCTGGACCCCGTGCGCGTGCTCATGCTCTTCTCGGCGCTTCGCGTGCTCGTGGCGCTCGGCTCGGCGCTGCTGCTCGCCGTCCCCGCCTCCGCGCTGTCGCCAGCTGCGGCCTGTGACGAGGCGGCGCTGAAGCGCGACGCGCTGGCGCTGCTCACTGCGCACTTCGACGTGGAACTCGGCGCTGTGGCGCCGGGCGACGCGCAACACGTGGGCTTCCAGCACCTTGTAAGAAAGTGACAGGCGAGGCGACTTCCAGTGCGATAGAATGGCCGACAAACACACACTCTTTATGCATGCATACGTGGTAGAAAACGGCGGACGCGCTGCTGGCGGCGCAGGCGATCGCGCACGACGACTTCGACCGCGCGGCACTGCACTTCCGGTGCGTCGCACATGCATTCTGAACGCATGTAGGTAGCGGTGAAGTGGTCGCTCGTCTAGTAACTCGCTTGACCCGCAGGAATGTGCTCCGCTTCCAGCGCGGCGACGGGCAGCTGCCGCACCTCGTGTACGGCGGGTCGGTGCCGTCGACTGCCGAGTGGCTTGCGTCCAACCGGACGTTCCACCCAGGCCCAGCGTTCTGGACGCGGGATTCCAGTAGCAGCAGTAGCGATAGCAAAGAATCTAATGACAACGACCACCAGCCGCAGTCAGCGTCCTTGGTGACATCCAGCGTGCTGGCGCCGCCGATCGCCGCGGACGTGGCGTGGCAGATTTTCCAACTCTCGCCGTACGAGACAGTGCTGGGCGTTGTTGGGTACAAGGCAAACGCGGTCCAGTTCCTCTGCGACGCGTACTTGCCGCTCAAGAAGCTGCAGGTGCTGCTGCTGGGAACGAGAGCGGTGACAGCGTCGAGTTCTACGGAGGAGGAGCCGCTGCTGCTGGCGTCCCACGTGCGTGCGTTCATCTGAAGTCGGATGAGAAGGAAGCGATGATCAAAACTGATTCTGGTGATTGCTCTACAGCATCCATGGGAGACGTTCTCGCCGCTATCGCCGCACTGGATCAGCTTCCTCGCGACGCTCAAGTCCGCGGCGGACTACGCTGAAGTGACCGAGTCGATCCCGGAGCAGGCGAAAGGGCGGTTCGCGGAGGGCGCGCGGGCGCTGTACACGACCAAGTCTGCGCTCGAGGATCTCTACAAACCGATGATTTATCTGGCGCGATGCGTGAGCAAGACGTTGCACGGCGGCCATAGCGATAGCGGTGTTAGAGCGCGCACGTCGGGGCCATGCGGCTTCCAAGTATTCGACACCGAATTCAACTCGCTCGCGCTGCGGTCAGCGCACGCGTTGGTCCAGATCGCGCGCGTGCTGGTGGACCACGCGTCTGTGTGCTCCGAGTTCAAGCCGAGTCGGAAGGAGATGCTAGCGGACGTGATTGCGCTGCGTGCGGTCGAGGCGCGTCTCAAGGCAGCAGTTCTCGGCGCAGGCAACGCGACTCAGCAGCCGCAAGGACTCTGGAACGCTACGTCGCAGGTGCGTTACTAAGTGTCGTGTATCTGCTGATGCTTGCTCACACTTGCTTTCCGCTGCAGTTCTTTGACGACTCCGCGCCGAGCTCCCCCACGGCGGTGCACTCGCTGCGCGGCGTGATGCCGGGCTATGCGGTCGCCGGCTTGCCGGAGCACCAGGCAATGGGGCTCGCGGAGCACTTCTTGGGCCCGTCCAACTCGTTCCACTTCTTTTGCTCGCGCTTCCCGACGCCCTTCTTCACGTGCTCACCCGAGCTCGGGACGGAGCAGCTGACCGTGACGCTCTACAACTACTTTGTGCAGCGCGCGTTCTCGAACGTACGTGTCCGATGCATCTACTTACCTTGATGTATAAGATCACACGAGTGATGATCTGTGGCGTGTTGCGCAGAATGGGTTCCCGGGCGTCTCCGAGTACATCCGCAACAAGACGCGCGACATGGTCTGCGATGCTTCGGGGGCGGTCGTCAAAGCCATCGCGATGAGAAGAGCAGACACGCCAGCACCAGCACCGACACCGGCGCTTTTCGCTCTCGCGTACACTTCGGAGGACGCAGTACCAGTCGGCACGTTCGAGGACGGCTTCGTGGGCTCCACACTCGCTGCCGCTGCTTTCCTCAACATCCTGCTGCCCGCAGGTATTATCAAGCATTGTAGTGCTTACAAGGGTATCTGCCGTATGGAGTACACAAACCAATCCGCTAACCATTACCCACGTGCCTTGCAGTCGCCGCGCCGCCGAGTCCGGACGCACCACCGGTCGACCACCGCATACTCACAGTGATCATGTGCATCGAGCTTGTCGTGGCGTTCCTAGTCGCGCTCGGATGCGTCTTCTTCTCGGTCTACTTTGTGATCAAACGTCCGCGGGAAGTCGCGGCCGATCCTGCGGATGACGCTGGCGCTAGTGAGAAGCTCGGGCGCGTGCCATCCGCTCGGAAACAGCACCGCACTGGCGACGACGGAGCTGGCACAAGTGGCCCCGTGAGCAGCAGCAGCCACCGCAGATCCAGGCAGCGCGGCGAGAGCGACCCGCGGTCGTCGGTCGGAGATCGGTCCCTGTACTCGGAGTATTCGGAGCAGGACGACCTCGAGGAGCCGCTGCTGTCGGACGACGACGATCCCGCGTATGGCTCGTTCGAGGTTGCGGACCGGGGACGCCAGCAGCAGCAGCAGCAGCAGCAGCAGCAGCAGCAGCAGCAGCAGCACAGAGCGGCGTCGTGGAGCGCGGTGAAGGACGCTCTCGCGGCGATCAGTCCGTGGTGAAGAGAGAAAGAGAGGATAACGATGCTGAGCTGAACTGAGTTGCTTGATGCTTTACTGCAGTCTCGAATATCCATTTCCACCTTTTACACTACAGTTCTGGGATCGACGAGCACAGCCGCCGCCTCCTCCTCTGTCTCCGGCCAGTCCTTGATGCCGAACAGCATCTCGCCGAGCGCCGACGGCGTGTACCCGTTTGGGAACCACTCGGACGTCTCGAAGCGCTGGAGCTTCATGGCGGGGGTGAACTCGCGCGGGTCACTCACAGGGATCATCTTGAGGTACTGCACCATGCGGAAGTCGAAGCCCGTGTTGGGGAAGTTGCTGGAAGGTGTCACACAGACACACACACACACGCTCGTCAGCATCTATAGTATCATACTAATTCACATACGCACGCGCACCGCACCCGTGCGGCAGCTGACTGTTCCAGACCAACAACGAGCCGGCTTTCATCGGCACGCGCGTCACCTCGGCGCGCATCGGGTCGTCGGCTGGCACCTCAACAAAGTTCCGCCCCGCTACCTCGGGAAGCGTGCCGTATGCCTCGCGATGCGCGTCGGCCCAGTCGAAGAACCGGGAGCCCGCGAAGCGCGGCACGCAGTGGAAGCCACCGCTCGCCTCGGGACAGTCCACGAGGGCGAGCAGCCCCTGCACGCGCACCGAACCGTAGCGCGCAGCGTCCTCGGCGGTAAGCGGCGCCGGTGCGAAGCCCGCCGCGGACGTGCCCAGGTGGAACGGGCTGAGGTCCCAGTGCAGCCAGTGGTGCTTGGTCTGGCGCTCGGTTTGGATCTCCGACTCGGTGGCACTGCCGCCGCCGCTGCGCAGTCGAGCCGGGCGCATGACGCCGTAGCGATCCACGCTCACCCAGAGCCGCTGCGTGCGCAGCAGCGTCGCGAACACCGCGTGCACGCGCGGGTTCTCACGGTTGCGCCATGCCTGCGGCTGGCTGCGCACGCCCGTGTGCTCGAGCGTGTGCACGCGCTTCCAGTACGGGAAGCGGCCCACGAAGCCGCCGTTGCGACAGATCTCCGGTGGCCAGTGCTCGTCGCCCCACGTAGCCTCGTCGTCGCGCCGCACGCGGCCGTCCTTCTCCAAGAACGCCCACACCTCGTCGACCGACCGCGCGCACTCGTCGGCGCTCAGCACGTCGTCGACGACCACGAAGCCGTCGCGCGCGAACGCCGCCGTGTACTCGTCGGGCTGGTCGAGTCGGTAGCTTTTCATGGTCGCAACTGCCCGCTAAAGTCCGTTCGCCGGCACGGTACTTGGCTTGAGTATCGGAGCAGAACCGGAGTATTCGCGGTATCATGCGTCGCGAGCCCGAGAAAACAAAAAGAGCGCTGGGCCAGCCAGTTTCCCGGCCAGTCCCGTTCTCGTGGGAAAGCGCCGAGCCATCGTGAGGGCGAGAATGCCGCGCAAGTCCACTCGCCCCGAGAATGTGCCCAAGCGCATGTACACGCTCATCCCGCCGCAACTCCGCGAGCGCGCCGCCGTCCTCGTGCTCGATGAGGGCTGCACGATCTCGGACGTCGCGGACATCATGAACGTCAACCGCAGCGCGCTCTCCAAGGTCGTGCAGCGCGCGCGCAAGGCCCGCGCGCTCGAGCCGCCACTCGTCGCTGGAGGCGCCGCGAACGGAGGCGACGACGCGCACGCGGCAGCGGCGGCCATGGCGATCGCGGCGGCGGACGCCAAGTCGGACGACCTGACGCAGCAGCAGGCGGCGGCGCCGGCGCAGGCGCTCGGCGCCAAGCCCGTGGGCCGCGGGAAGGCGGCGATCAACCGGCACAAGGCGGCCACGAGCGTGTCGTTCGAAGGCGCGCTGTGCTTCCCGGGACCGTCGATGCTGACGTTCTTCAAGTACCTGAACCGCACGAAAAAGAGCATGGACATCTGCGTCGAGAGCATCCGCTGCGATGACATCGCCAAGACGATCATCGCCGCCAAGACGCGCGGCGTGCGCGTGCGTGTCATCACGAACGAGCTCGAGCGCGCCGCCGAGGGCTCCGTCATCCAGAAGCTCGTGGACGCCGGCATCCCCGTGCGCTCGCACGAGACCATGCGCCACCGCTTCTGCCTGCTCGACAACATGACGTTGCTGCACGGCTCGTTCAGTTGGAGCCGCTCGGACAACGCCGAGGACCTCGCGGTGCGCACGGGCGGTCCGCTCATCACGCGCTTCCGCTACCAGTTCGACAGTCTGCTCGCGGCCTACGAGCCGACGGGCGCTGCCAAGCGCGCCGCCGCCGCCGCCGCCGCTGCTGCTGGCCTTGGCGGCGGAGGCGCCATCGACACGCTCACCCATGCGCAGGCGATGCAGCAGGCGGCGGCAGCGGCAGCGGCGGCAGTCAAGCGCCAGCGCGTCGGTATCCCGGCACCGCAGGAGCTCGCGCACATGAGCGTCGCGTCGATCGGGGCGGCGATGGTGCATGAGCAGCACTCGTTCGTGGCGATGCACCAGCAGCTCCAGCAGCAGTTCCCGATGGCGGCGATGCAGCACGCGCAGGAGATGGCGCCCGCGCAGCTGCTGACGAGCCTCGTGGAGGAGCAGGTGCTGCAGCTCCCGCCGCTCCCGCAGGACCATCAGGAGCACAATCCCCACCACCAGCAGCGGCAGCCGCATCAGCAGCAGCTCCACCACCACCCGGGCGAAGAGAACCACTCGCTGGCGTCGGACAGTCGCAATGGCGCTGAGGACGGCACCAGCGACTTCGGGCGAGTGACCGACGACGAATGAGAGAGAGCGAGAGCGCGTGATGCGGTGCTTTTGGAGCGCTCTGCTCCTTCTTCTTCTACTACTGCTTTGTATACAAGAAGTGCGTGTGCGAACGGAGCTGAGCTCCCTCCTCCTCCTAGCGTCTACAGCAGTTCTTTCTTCCACTTGGCCACAAGCTGCGTGGCACTCTTGGCCACTTGCGGCGCCTCATGCTTGCGCAGCTTGTTGATCACGCGGCCGACGCCCGTCGTCTTGAGGATCTCGACTGTGAGTGCGAGACCCGCGAGCGTGTTCAGCACGTGGGTCGCGAGCGACGCCGACACGTTCTTGACGTTGCCGCCGTCCTTCTCGAGCATGCCCTGCAAGAACAACACCTGCGTCTGCAGGTCTTCTTGTACTCCACCAGTGTCCGTCTTCGCATCAGTGGCGCCGATACCAGCGCTCGGAGCTGCTTTGATCTGGCTCGGTGACTCGGACGGTTCGGGTTCCTTGACCTATGGGGAGCACACCATCCGCCATCCGTCTATCAGTCATCCGATCCAACAAGACCTTGAGCTTTGAGTCAGCGCAGCCACGTACAAGCGCCCCGATGTCCGCGTTCAAGTGCGTCTCGAGCATCGGCGCGAGATTCGGGACCGACGGTGCGACGCCAACCGTTTTCACCTCGCTCAGCGCCATCGCCGCCTGGATCGTCGAGAAGTACGCGCGCACCGGGTCGCTTTCTGTCGCGTTGCTCCAGGATCCGTCCGGTTGCTGTGAATTGAGCAGGAACCCCAAGCCGCGCCGCACCTGCACAAGGTTCTCCGAACCATCGAAGCACTTGAGCGCCTAGAGAAGCAGAAGAACAGGGAATACAATCACATTATCAGCTCCTCAGCACACGCTAACCCGACGAGTGGGTAGCTACAGCTGACAAACGCAGCCGACGCACGTACCCGCAGCGTCTCGCTCGTGCGCACGATGTCCTGCTGTGCGAGGTGATACACCAGGTGGTGGCGCAGGAAAAAATACTCGTGCGGGAGCAGCTCCTACGCATCCAAGCGCACAGTCTACGCGTGAGTCGGAGAGTTCTGGGGTCTTCTCCAATCGAGTACAGCCACGTACTGGTTCACAGAGCAGACTCCCGAACTTTGTGAGCACCGTCACGATCGTTGTGACGAGCAAGAGCTGATCTCGATAGTCAGCGGCGGAGAGCTCCGACGGAGGCTTGTATGGGTAGAATGACGGGAGGTACTGCACCAGCTGGCAGATACACGAGAGCACGACACGACACCGCGTCATATGCAGTCATCAGTGAACTAACAATGCCAGATATCCTATCTACAAAGACTTTCACGCACCTGCTCGATCGTGCAGCCGAGCGAGACGTTCACGAAGCGCGCGTAATACGCGCCCATGAGTGCGTTCGCCATCTTTAAGAACGCAGAGCCCGCTTCATCTGACACAGGCGGACCCGCCGTCGGATTCCAGCCAAAGTAGTCCTACGACAATAGCCGACCTAAGTCTCCGGCAACAAGAGCGCTACTGCCAGCAAATACACGCATCGCCCGTCTACCCCACTCACCGCTGCCGAGTACACTGGCGGCGACCGTGCAAAGAATTCGAGAAACTCCACGCGCTTGCTGAACGAGTTCCCCAGCCGCTCGATGACGAACAGCGTCTTGAGCGTGTCCACCACCTAGAAGGAAGCCGTCCGCAACAGCGAAAGCGAGCCGCGTGAGCACAATTGCTTGGACGGACGACCTCTAGCCACTACTACCAACAGCAGTTCGCCCGGTACCTGCTCGGCGCTCGGGATGGTGCCAGGAGACCAGACGGTGTAATGCGGCGCCAATTGCTCGTTTTTGAGCCACAGCGCGCCGAGCAGTCGCGCGTAGAGCGTCGCGAGCTGCTGCACGTCGCCCGTCTCGATCGCCTGGAGTTCGTGCAGCGCCTGCATCGCGTGCATGCCCAGGTCCGCGAAGAGCGCGCTGTCGTCGCGCAGCAGCACGAACACGCGATTCATGCCTGTCCGCGCATGTGTGCGTACAGGTGGGAGTCTGAATCAGAGTCGGAGGCAGCGCTAGTGTTGCTGCGAGCAGTCTGCAAGTACGCACCTCGGCGCATGGCGTCTCTGCGCGCCGCGCTCTTCCACGCGACGGGGGCAACCCGCTTGGCCACCTGTCGCCGTGGTTGCTCGTGAAGACGTCCGAGAGCAATTCGAATGCTATCGCCACCGCCGCACAGGCGAACGCACATACCTTGGCCGCCTTGAGCTTGCGGAACTCCTGGTGCATCAGGCGCTTGAGCAGCTCCTTGTGGTTCGCGAGGCTCACGTGCACGTCCTTCTCGACCGCCTGGCGCACGAGCTTTGTCGTGAGCTGCGCGGCGTCGTGCTTGGCCACGACGGCCGCGATGGAGGCCGCGATGCGCGCCTCGAGCTCCTTGGAGATCGTGCGCGGGTTGACGATCAGCGAGGAGCCGGCGGACGTCATCTTGGTGTACATGGCGGCCATGGCTGCGGGTGCCTGGGTGCTTGTGTTGGGAAGTGAAGCGCGGGTGGGAAGAGCAGGGCAGTGGGGGTATTCTCGCAGTTTGCAGTATCTGGGGGCGCACGGGTGTAGTAGCTGGGCGGGGTCGGTGCTATATCCGCAGGCGGGGGTTTCCGGGGGGCTTTTTTCCGAGTGGTCCTCCGGCTCGGTTTGTGTGGCCCGGCACTCAGCAGCAGGGGGCAGACGCAGGAAGCAAGAATGATGCTCGCGAGACTCCGAGCGGCGGCGGCGGCCGCCGGCCGGCGACACATCGGCGGCTTCGCGCCGGCCGCCGACGCGGCGCCCACCGTCGCGGAGAAAGTGTGCGTGCTGCGCCGCGGCGTGCGGGCTGCGGCCCGAGAAGCTTACGTTCTAACGCTCGCTCCGCCCCGCCAGCGTCAACGTCGTGCTCATCGACTACGAGGGCAACCGGCACTTCATCCAGGGCCGCCAGGGACAGACGCTGCGCCAGGCGTGCGAGATGAACAACGTCGCGCTCATCAAGGACGACTCCTACGGCGGCGGCGGCGTGCACAGCGCCGTGCGCGCCGACTACTACACCGAGTCGCTCTTCGGCGAGGGTGCGTGCTGCCTGACGCGTGCTGCCTGACGCGTACTGCGTACTGCGTACTGCGTGTAGCGCGCCCCCAGCTCACACAGGTGTGTCCACGACGCAGGCTCCGTTTCGCCCCAGTCCCACGTGGTGGTGTCCAACGAGTGGATCAGCAAGCTGCCGCTGCCGAACGACCAGGAGACCCACATCCTGCAGCAATACGTCCCGGAGGAGGACCGCTCCGCCAAGTGCGTGCTTGCGTGCACATGACCACTGTTGCTGCCTGAACCGACTACCTTACTGACTGCGTGCACACTCAACCAGCTCCCGCCTCGGCACGGAGATCGTGCTCTCGAAGGAGCTCGACGGCCTCGTGGTCGCCGTCCCGGAGGCGCCGCCCGTCGAGACGTACCAGTACGTGCACGAGTACGATGACGACGACGACGACGACGAGTAAGCAGCTCGGATATCTCTTTCTCTCTCTCTTGCCAACCGTTCTCGTTCTCAGTGGGAGAGCGAGCGAGCGAGTGAGCGAGTCGGCTGACCCGAATTGCACAAGTAACACCCAAGAAGAACGCGACATCAGCCGCATCAGCAGACCTCGAGATGGGAAGCGTGCTTGTCTCGTCTTGCTCAGCTGCGCACTCACTTGCGCTTCTTCTCGGCGCGCTTCCGCTCCGCCTCCTTCTTGTGGAGCTCCATCCGCGAGCGGTTCTTGATGTCCTGGCGCCGCTTGACGCTGTCTGCGCTCTGCAACGCCCGCCGTGCGCTGCCGCTCGCGTTTGAGTCGGCGTCGTCCGAGTCGCTCTCCTCGTCTGACTTGGCGGCATCCGTGTACGGATTCATGGCGCGCGCTTGGTTCTTGAGCACGCGGACGTTGTAGCGGATCTTGTCGTCCGTGGTGCGGCTGTCGACCGATGCGAGAGAGTGCGCGCCAGCTTGGCTCGCGAACCCCATCACGCGCGCGCTGTTCTTGCGCCGCAGGTTCATCGACGAGGCTGACTGCATGTGGGACTCGTCGCCAAGGAAGAGCCGCACGACTTGCTCGATCGAGTCGCCGAGTGCCAGCGAGTCCATCCGCTGCGCGGACGCCACACCGACGATTTGCGCGATGTGCAACAGTCCCAGGTGCAGTTTCTGCAGCGCCCGAAGCAACTGTGAGGAGACCTACACGTTGCCCAGCCAAGCAGTTGGAAAACATGCACGAACGCACCTCGGACAGAGACTTGAGACGCGCTGCGCGCTCCTTCTTCTGCTGGTTGCCCGCAGACGTGTCTGCAAGCTGCTGCTCGGCGAGTTTGATGCTCGATGCCTTCGAGACGCTGCTCTCGCTGGCCCCAGCAGGCGATGCTGTGCATCCAGGGCTACTTCCAGCAGCAGTAGCAGCAGCGACAACAACACCAGCACCGGAGCTCGTGACCGATGCATTCGTAACGAGAGTAATCGACGACAAGGACGATGTCAAAGAAGGAGAAGAAGAAGCGGAGACGCCTGGAGCTGGACCCGGCACTGGTGACGGCGACTCGTCGGTTGCGCTGCTGCCTCCGAGCTTGAGGTCGACGAATTGGCCCTGCAGCGCCGCGAGTTTCTCACGCAACTCGGACACGCGCTGCTCGCCGACCTTCTCTTCGACCTCGAGCTGGGCTGTGTGATTGAGCTGATCTTGCCAGTACACCTCCGCTTCTTCGGGCTTGTTGATCCCGACATGGCGCAGAGTGCCCAAGATCCCGTCGTCCTTGTACGCGCTGCCGACGTACTGTCGGAGCGACTCGACCTGTTTCTGCCGCTCCACCGCTGTCTCTGACTTGTGGATCAGCTTGTCCTTCGCGCGCAAGAAGCTCAGCTCCTCCATCGACGATGTTCGTCTGTTAGCGGTGGAAGCAGAGGTCTCCGAATCACTCAATTCGGATGCCCTGAGCGCCTGGGACTTGGAAGGCGAGCTTGCTGTTAGTTTCGGAGGCGATTTGTGCTCTTGGATGTCGCTGTTGCTGCTGCTGACGAGGTTACCACCTGTGGTGAACGAAGATATCTTGTTCGCGATCAGGTTGGATGTCATGCGGTGGTTCAGCTCCTGGCGCCAGCGCAGACGTGCCAGGGCGGCTTGGTGAATGCTCGCCTTGTCTTGGATCACTTGCAGTAGCTTCGGCACCTCGATGCTCGCGAGCCGCTTCTCGTACGACATCACTTGCGTGCGCTGTTGCAGCTCGACGAGGTCCTGCTTGAGTTTGTTGACGATCGTCTCGGCGCTCTCGATCGTGTTCGGATCGCGCGCCGGGTTCATCTCGCAGTGCCGCAAGATGGACTTGTAGTAGTCGCTGCGCTGGCGACCGATGAGCGTCTCGTCATTCACATGGCGGATCTGCTCGAGGACATCGTCCATCTTGGAGGTGCTCTGTCCTGCGGCGATAGCCTGCGCCTTGATGTCCAGTAGCCTCGAGTCGAGCATTTTCAGCGACTCGCTCTTCTCTTTCATCGCGAATTTGAGCTTGTCGTATCGCATACGCAGCTCCATGAGCTGAGACTGGAGGTGTGCGAATGCACATGGGTAGTACAAACGATGAAGTAGGTTAGCAAGCGCCTCAATAGCTGTGTGTGCATACAGCAAGCGACGAACCTCGAGCTTCGAGACAGACCCGATGGACACCTCCGTGTTTTCGGGCGACAGGAACTCGAACGCACCAAACTCGTCCTCTGAAATCGCGTTCAACGATGGTGAAGATCCGGCACTGCCCAAGTTCCCTGGCAGGGTCGTCTTAGCGGGCATTGGCTTCCGCTTCACAGTCGGATTCGCCATCTTTGCTTTCTCGCTCGCAGAGGGTTTCGGAAGCATGGGGCTGTTCTTGGTGCTGCTCATTCTGCCTGCAGCTGGTGCATCTGGCTGCAAGCCACTATCATTTGGAGAATTGCTGTCTCCGAACTGCTGTTGATTATCGTTGCTCGACGCCGTCTGTCCTTCGTTGTTGCTGTTGCTGTTATTATTGTTACTGCTGCTGCCTCCAGGGAATCGCGAGGCGAGCACATTGCGCAAGAATCGACTCTCGAACGCCACGGCGATGAGTGGGAACTGTGTCCAGAGCCACCGACGAACGACGTAGCCATCGTCGGTATGAATACAAAGCGCGTGGATGTCTTGTTGGATCTTCCGTGCTTCACTCTCTGATAGATGCGTGGTGGAGAAGTTGCCGAGACTAGTGATGAACTCCTGCAACTGTGGGGGCTCGGGACGATTGGTCGCTAGGTGTCCGCTCTTCAAGCCGTCGATCCGCTGCCATGTGCGCAGGAAGTCTGTGATCGTAAGGAGGAGTGCGAGGAGCTGATCCGCTGTCGGATTCTCGCGCGCGATGTACTCATCCAGCGACCGGACGAAGTCGTCCACAGGGTCGTGGATCGACGAGTTCGTGCGCAGAACCATCCAGTAAGAGAACAGCTCCTGTCGGTTGCGCTCGCTCCACCAGAGCTGGAACATCTTGATATCCACGAGCGAGTTCTGTAGCGACGACCAGAGCCCACACCGTTCGAGTTGGACTGGGAGCTCGTCCACTCGTCGTTGGCATGCATCCATGCCTTCGAAGTAGTTCGCGAGCTCGCGGTAGTAGCAGTTGCGCAAGTGGTCGTCACGTAGGAAGCCGTACCGGATGATCAGACGGAACTGATTGTGGCTCAAGTCGTTCAGGAGCACCATATCAGTAGGAGCGGCAGCACTGCTGCTGCTGCTGTTGTAATTGCTCCTGCTGTTGCCTGTCGCCGTATTGTTCATACTCGACGACGTCTTCGAGCCGCAGTCATACCGATGGATCTGCATCAAGTGCGGCCGCAGAAGTCGTAGTAGCTGCTGGCTCACGCTCTTCGGCACCGCGTCGCCAAGAAGGTTGACGAGGTCTGCGTCCGAGAGACCGTACCTTGACACAGCAAGCAGCGAGAGCGTGTGGCGCACCAATAACGCGCGCTGTTCGATCGCAGTTTGCAGGTTCTCAAGCTCACTAGGCTCTGGCGCTCCGGGTGTTTGTCCTCCACTTCCACTCGATTCGGTGGCAAGGTCGCGCTTCGTCGGTCTACAAACCAGCTTCCGCTCGCCACCGGATCCTTCGCCACGGCCGTGCGTCGCTGCAAAGTTCGCAAGACTGTTGGTGGCGTCCGCCGACGCTTTGCACTTGTGGTACTGCTCGATCAAGTCGGCAAGAAGGATCGTGTTCCACTGCTTCATGAGCATCTCGTACACAACGTGGAGCTCGTTGGTTTGGCTCGCAGCCTTAAGCCACTGTTTCCGCGCCTCGCTCTGCGTCGGCTCAAACAGTTCGAGTGCGTGCAGTAGAAGCCGCACATAGAGTGGACTTGAGCTGCCGAGTGCTGCTATGATCGTCTCTTTCTCATCTGGATGCATTGCGCATCCAGATTTGTCTTCATACCGCTGTAAGCGCATTCAACAAGCGCTCGAGACGATAAGCGTGCTTGCAGCTCACACTTGCAGTAGTTCGACCGATTCTGCAGACATACCTTCAGAACCGCTTGACAGAATGACTCGTCAAGAGGTTCCACGACCACAAACGATGCGTGGCGTCTTCGCAGCTCTCGGATTGTGTGCGAGTCATGATCCCGCACAGGCAGCGATGCGTCGTACACGAGGTCTTCGCTACAAGACATCACACATTGCCACAAGAATCAGCATCAGTCGAGGAGAGGCTTATGATCCATCCAAGGTGATGGTCGCTATGCGCGACGTACTCGTTGTCGAGCACAAACGGCTTGCGGTGCACCCACTTGCAGCTGCGCAGGTGGTTCATGCCCCGCTCACTCGTCAGCGTAGCCGACACAATGATGCGCACGTTTGAAGGAAACGACGTCGGGAGCCACGAGAGCGAGTCGCCGCCGTCTTCGTTGCGAATGCAGTCGATCCCATCCAGTATGAGGATGATCCTAGAGTATGTTAGATGGCAAGTTGGCAGCTGAGTCGGTTGACAAGCAGATACCAGTGCCAGTTCTTCCTCGGCACCTCGCACGTCAAACACAGCTATTAGTGTACATACATACCGTTTGAACTTGGAGTTGGCGCCTGTGAGATGCGTCGTCCTGCCCACTGCAGCTTCGAGGCAGCGGGCGAACGAGAACTTGAGCTTCTCCTCTTCGTGTTCGCGCGGCAGCTCGAAATCGCGCAGCGCGTACGTGGTCTTGATCTGGTGCATGAAGCGGAAGAGGAAGAGCGAGAGACGCACGCTGTCGTACGAGCAGCCCGCGTAATGCTCGTAGATGAGTTCATGAGCTCCTTCGTCGGACTGACGGCGCTCGGCCGCCCAGTGCGCGAGCAGCGCGGACTTGCCGTTCCCCGGCTGACTCACCACCGCCAGCACGGTCGAGTGTCTCGCGTCGCGATCCCACTGGCAGTAGTCGTTCAGGAGACGTACATACTGCGGCGACGGTGCGAACACGAAGTCGTCCTTGCGGCTGTTGGCAAACGCCAAGTGAGTCGCCGTCTCTCGATTCACGGTCGTGCTCTCCAGTCGTTCGACGCGCTCGCCAGCAAGCAGCGCGTCGTCGATCGAGCGCGCGCGTTCCGCAGGCTCACGCGCAGCTCCGTTCGCGACCGCTTTACCGGGTTTCTTCACAGGCGATGGCGCTGCCGCCGTCGCCACCGCTTTGCCCATGTTTGTTGTCGTGGACGATCGATCAATGCGTGCCTGTTAAGACATAGAGAGCGCTGGTAACGACCGATAGTGAGTTTCCATGTCGAGGCTGTTGGTCGAATGCAATGGACAAGATTGCGGTGGCCGATAGATGCTCTCGACGCAAGGGGTAGAGAGAGAGAGAGAGAGAGAGAGAGAGCGAGAGAGAGCGAGAGAGAGTCTCATTAACTTCCTCCGTTCGACCCAAGAACAAGAGCAGCGGAGGCCGCCACGCGCTCTTCACTCGGCACTCTGCTGACTCTCGAAGCGCCGCAGCGCCGCCTGCCGGAGCTTCTCGCGACGGTCTTCGAGCGTCGCTGTCTCGCTCGAAGCTGCAGATGCGCCGCCGAGCGTTTGTCCAGCGCCTACCACGCACACCTTTAACGCTCAATCTCAAGGGCTTCACGCTTGTGCAAACACACACCTCGTACCGGCGAACGGTGAGTAGATGAAGTCCGAGCGACGCGGGTGGCCGCTCGTCAGTCGCGGTGCCACCGAGGACGACGGGTCCCCCACCGGCGCCTGCGCACCGGCGTCCGCTGGCAGCAGGCAGCTCAAGAACGAGCCCAAGTACGCTGCGCGGTTCACATACGCCGGGATGGACGTACCCAGCAGCAGCTGGCTCAGCGCCTCCGAGAACGTGTTGCAGTTCCTGCCACGTACGCCAGTTCGTTCACGTCGCTTTCATTCATTCACGCGCTCGTGTGTAGTACATTCTCGTACTTCGTGAAGAGGTTGTAGCTGTCGCCCTGGAACTCTGGACGCAGCGAGAACGCGAGCTTGCGCGCCTCCGCGTACGAGCCCTGGAAGACGCCGAGGTGGACAGCCTCGCGGAAGACCGCACCTGGCAGCCGTCGTCATCGTCATTGTCACCTGAGTCGGAGTCGGAGCAGACCACGCGTGCCTCGTGGAAAGCCGCAAGCGCACCTGCCGCCTGCCGCGGTGGCGTCGTGAAGATGCCGGCGCCGCTCGCGAACGAGAACTCGTCGCCGCCGATCTCCACGCCGCTGTGGAACAGCCCGACGCCGAGCACTGCGCCGGGCGCGTCGCGCGCGTGAGTGGGCGAGCATACCGGCCAGAGTTCCTGCGCTGCGCACCGGAGGTGAAGTCGTTCGCGGGCGAGAGGTCGTAGACGTTGAGCACCACGGGGGTCTGCGCGGTGCGCGGCGCCATCTTGAAGGAAGAGGTCTCCTGTTCTTTTTTCGCTTTGACTTGGCTCAGCACGAGAAGCACCAACCTTCCCATAGTGACAAACGCCAGGGAGGCGAGCACGCAGGTCACGACGACGACCGGAGCATCGGCACGGCGCGCGCCTTCTTCGCCGCGTCCTTGCGCGCCTTCCACGTGCTGCGGCGGCCGAGCGGCTCGCAGAGCGCGGCCTCGAGCGCCGGCTCCAGGTCGGCGCTGCGGCAGTCGAAGCGCTCGAGGTCCGCGAGCGCCACCCACTCGAAGAGCGGCACGACGTAGAGCGACGGCGCGGCGGTCGCCGCCAGCTGCCGCGCGAAGCGCGCCGCACTCTGCAGCGTCGGGAAGCACTGGTAAACGTGCACGGCGGCGTCCTCGACGGCGGTGGCCGGCAGCCGCAGCACCACGCCCACGCACGCGAACCGCTGGCCGGTGCCGTGCAGCAGGTCGCTCGCGCGGAACTGGCGCGGAGCCTCCGCATCCGCCGCAGAGCCCCCGCCGTCGCTTGGCTCGGCGAAGAAGTTCTCGAGCACCATCGTGATCTCGTCCTCCTTGTAAACTGCAAAGCGGCCCGTGTCCCTCGTGCCCGGCGGACGTACTTGCTCCGCGCCGCACACGAGCCGGAACACGTGCAGCGTCTCGTCCAGGTCGCGGAATTTGCCGAACACCCGGAACGCGACGACGCTCGTCTCAGGCTGTGACGACAGATCGTCCGCGGCGTTCGACGAACTCATACTCAAGCTCGCGCTGCCTGGCGGCGCCTTCCGCGGCTTGCTGGACGCGCTCGAGCGCTTCAGAGCCACCTGCTCCTTCATGTAACCAAGGAGGCAGAACGGCTGGCACACGCCGTGCACTGGGGTCCACAGCGACGGTTTGGCTGGCACGGGACTCAGCGCGGCGTCGGCCGGCCGCTCCAGCTTGAGCGTCCTCGCGTGGCCGGCGCGCCCCGACACGATTGACGGGTCGTGCAGCGGCGTGCCGGGCTGCAGCGGCGATCCTTCGAGCGGATGCAGCGTCACGAGCGTGTGGGACTTCGACAGCTTGCAGAAGTTCGTTTGCGCAGGTGCGACCGATCTCCTCCGCTCCAGCATCGCGCGGAATGCGCTGCTGCTAAGAGATGTCGTGCCGTACGAAGCCTCGCCGTTGCGCTCAGTGGCTGTGCGGCTCGGCGACTTGTTCATATCGCTCGTGTCGGATGGGCTTATAGGCATCGACTTCGGGGCTGCTGCTGCTCCCTTCTCTGGCGTCATTGATGCAGCTCCAGTGAGCGTGTGCCGACGCGGCACCTTTGAAATCGTTCTCGGCAAGGCTGTAAGATCGGACGGCGGACTCGCGCTATTTGTGCCTCCAGCAGCGCGCAGCAGCGAGCTCGAATGCCGTTGCTGCAGTTCTTCTTTGACAGTATCGAGGTTCCTATTGCTTTCGTTCGCTTCGACGCTTCGAGCCAAGTTCGCGGCGGACTGCACTGCGCTGCCAGCCTTGGCATTCGGACTCCCGTGAGTCACTCGATGCACCTTCATCAGCAAGGACCCTGGCTCGACAAGCTGCTTCAGCGTTCGCTCGGTCGATAGAACTGGTGTGGATGCTGACTTTACCATCTGGGACGACGCATTAATCGATCGGATCCCGCTCGCTGCTGACTTCGACGCGACAAGGTCTTGGACAAACTTCTTCCGGTACCGCTCCCACGCAACGGTCTTCAGTGCGCGGCTCTCGATGCTTTCTCGGACGAAACCGGCTTCGGAGCGCTGCAGACTCTCGCGCGCCTCGGGCGACATGAGGTGGAAGATGTCGAAGCGTGACAGCACGAGGATCTTCACAGGCGACTCGGCGAGCACCGAGTAGTCGCGCACGAAGATGTCATTGAACTTGCCTGCGGACGCTCTGAGGTGCAGCACAGACGATCGGATCGTCAGCTTCGCACTCGCGTGTGCTTGCGAGTTCTGATCCGCCCAAGAAACGTACTCTGCGCATCCGATGATGGAGTTCGGTCCAAACCGACCGAGCTCGTACACCTGCGGCTGGTTCGTGATGGGGTGCTTGCCTTCGTGGATCATGCGGCACTCTCCTCTCGTGACGATGAACATCTCGGACGCCCTTGAGCCCTGACAAGCAACCAGCCAACCGACTCGTCAGTGGTGATAAGCACAATACGAACCGAGTCACTCTCCTCTCCTCTGCACCTGCTTGCAGACTTCGCTTCGGAATGGGAAATACTTCTCCGTCATGACCGAGCACATGCCCTCGATGGTGTTGTCGTCCCATTCGGGACCGATGAAGTGCGCGTTCGTTCGTAGCATTTGGGCGTACTGGGCGTGGTACTCGTTCTGGTACTTCTTGATGAGTGGCTCGTACTGATCGCGGCTCAAAATGAGTAGTTCGCAGTAGTCCACGCACACCACCGTGGCGCGCCGGATACCGTCGACCTCCGAGAGCGCGAGCTCGCCAAAGTAGTCACCTTCGCCCAGCCGCGAGACGACGTTCTCGGACGTTTCTCCGAACCGATTATTCGAGCGCACGCTGACCTCGACGCTGCCGGAGAAGATGATGTAGAAGTGCTTCCCAACCTGCCCTTCCTCGAAAAGCACGGTGTTCGTGACTGCGCTGATGAGTCGCATGGCCTTGCACAGCTGTTTGCGGACCTCGAACGAGAAGCGGGAGAAGAACTTGACGCTCTTGAGGTACTCGACCGCGAACTTGAGGTCTTTCTCCGATCGCTGGCCCGAGTGCCGCACGAAGATGCTCCGGATGATGTCCTTGTTGGAACGAAAGCGCTTCTCGAGAGTGTTCGCGCCTACTTCGGCTTCTTGCGCCTCACGGAGCAGCTCTTTAAACAGTTCGCGGCTGATGAACACGAGCTCAACTCGATCGCTCGCGATGACAGCCGAGGCTGGAGACAGTATCGCGTGCAACCGGCAAAGGTTTGTCTTATCAGCGTTGATGGGTCATATATGCACATACGGTCGACACTCCCCAAACTGCGAACCTGTGCGCATGTCCGTCTCCGATAGCAGCGCTCGCTCGCCGAACGTGTCTCCGGGCTTCAAGAGCACCAGACGCATCTCGGTGCCAGCGTGGTCATGGCGCACGATCTCCACTGCCACGCAGTGCAATAGATGAACGGTCAGTATGCCTATACTCCAGCACTTGTTGAAGGCCGATAGGCGGCGCACACCTTGGCCAGTGAAGACCATGTAGAAGTTGTCGCCTGGCTCTCCCTGCATCCGATCGATCGAGCATCGGAATCGCCTCAATACCGTGATGACTCTGTAGCCATTCCTCCTTCGGTTCTGCACCGCGCACCTCATGAAAGACGAACGCTCCCTTCTCCGTGAACGTGGTGATCGCCAGCGCCTGGTACAGACGGTCGATCTGCGCACATCACCAACCATTGGCCATTCACACTCCCATCCAGCACTGCTGCAAGGATGCAACCGTACTTTGTCTGCGCAAACCAGCATAGCAAGTGAGTCAGATTACTAACCAACCGCTTGAAGACAATCTGCTCCTCGCAGAGCACCACGCACACGCGTCGAGGCTCGAGAAGAAGTCGAGCAGCCTGGACGCCGCCAGCAGGGACTTGAGCTGCTCCGTACGCATTGTAGGATAAGCGTCATTGAGGCTGCAAGGCACATCGCACCGCACAGGTGTGCACACAGACCGTGTAGATGTCGTCGAGCGAGCGGCGGCCGAGCGGCTTGAGCAGCACGCAGCGACACGCGTCCACCTCCGGCCGGTCCTCCTTCACCGCCTGCGCGAGCGCTCCCTGCTGCGCCAGGTGCTCGAGGCGCGAGGCCAGCGACACGCGACGATTCGTTTCATCGGCGCGCAGATAGACCCCGGATGCTACGTCCACGTGCGCGCCATCCGCCGCCGTCGCCGCATTCGTCGTCGTCGTGACCTTCGCTCGACGAGGCATCCTGCAACGGAACTGGGGAACTTTTCCGAGCGTTCACTTCAACGTGTCCTTTTGTGTTGCGATTACAACGTGGCACTATAGTCTTGTATCCCATCTAGCGCAGCTCTCGCTTCTAGCAACACTTTCTCCTAATTCGCAACGCAACATAAACACAATAAAGCACAAGCGATGGAGCAGCCATCGTGGCGGCAGGCGGCGGAAGACGCGCGCCGCGCGCTCCAGCAGCAGTTCCTGGGCGAGAAACCGGCGGCGCTGTACACGGCGCTGGGCGCGCATGCGGCAGACGCGGCCACGGGCGGCGCGCTCTTCTTCGCGGGCATCGCGGCGGCGCAAGCGACGCAGAAGCTGCTGCTCATCGGCGCTGCGACTCCCGCACTGCCGCAGCTCGTGGGCGGCGCGGCCGTGGCGGCGTCCTCGGTCGCAGCACTGCACTTCGCGTCGCTTCCGCGCGAGATCTGGGAGTACGCGACGTTGCAGCGCAGCCGCGCGGTGACAACGAAGACGCTGGCGATGACCGCGCGGCAGAAGCTGCAGGCGCGCGCTGAGGAGCTGCGCGACGCGCCGTATCCGGTGTACATGGCGATGGGACTACTGTGCTTCAAGATGCTGGGCGGTCGCCTGAACGCGCTCGCGCCGAGCAACTTCTCGAACCTGGGGGCGTTCCACTTGAAGAAGGCGTCGCTGCCGGCGACCGCCGAGTACGCGACGCCCGTCGAGCGCGGCATCATCCAGGAATTCGGTCGGCTCTTCGGCTGCCACACATGCGGCGTTAAGCGCGGGGTCAAGTTCCACGCCGACCACATGCCACCAAAGCTGTACGTTTGACAGTGACTCATAGTCAGATGATGCGGGGGGAGTTTGGGGGGCATACTAACCACTCACGTGCGTGCGATTGGCCGCCTGCAGCGTCGCGCAGCGCAAGGACTCGCGCCTTGTCTGGAGGCTGCTGGGCCGTAAGGTCGCCTTCCGCTTCTACCCGCAGTGCGAGCCGTGCTCGAACCAGCAGGGGGCTCTCGTGAAGCAGTGGAAGGCCAAGCTGCGCACGCACTTCCTGTCGCTGCGGCTCTATCACAGCACCGGGATGTGGCTCGTGCTGCTCTGCACCGGCGGACTCTACGTCGGCGGCTCGAGCTTCCATGGTCTGTTGCGATAGTGCATGCGGGTCACAGGGAGCTCACTAATGATGACAACAGCGATGCTAATGCTGCTAATGATGGTATTGTGACGATGATACAGAAATGTCGGACGTCAAGCCCGCGCGGTCACATACGGCGGCGGCGGCGAGCGACAACCTGAGCCAGTTCATTAACCACCACGCAACGTCCGAGCATGCGCTGCTCCTGTCGCTGCGCGAGCGTGAGAGCAAACTTCGCCGGTCCTTGAAAACCGCGACGGGTGCTGCCGATGTCGCCGCGCTGCACGGCGAGATCGACGCGATCGCGCGGTGCAAGGAGTCTCTCAAGGCGAACATGAAGAGAGAGAAAAAGAAGAAAAAAGCGAGCAAGGCGTAGGTTGGTAGTTGATCGTTGACAGTTTTGATTGTGAACACAATGCGTCGAGCAGTGGTAAGAGTGAGAGTCGCTCGATGCATGCCACCAGCTAAGAGACTTGCATTCACTGAGCTCAACCACAACGCACTTGCTCATTGCGATGACGAACATGGTTCTGTCAGATTTCCAAACGTTTCTAGTGCTTGAAAGCCCGACACCTCACAATGCAACAGAGAGCAAGCTCCATACGTGCGACCTACTCGCTGTACGATGCATCACCCATCCAGCTCGCGATGCTCGAAGTGTTCAGTGGTAAGTCCAGTATCGCTTGACTTTGGCTGTTGCTAAAGTCGATTTGGATGCAGCGAGCATCGAATCGGACGATCCCGCTTCGATGATCTGCCGGAGCGCCGCAAGCACTGCATCAGATTTCGCGGAGTTGAATGATTCTGAGCGTCGTGAGCGCGTTCGACACGCAACTGAAGTGGAAGTTTGCCACATCGTCACTGATATCGACGCGGTATCTGTCACAAAGGTGCGATGTGGTAACCTGCACTCGCACCCGTCCGGAGATACCAGCAGTCTGGAGACCAGCCGTCAGCGCGTAAGAGATCGGCGCGAGCGAGCGAAGTCCTCCGCCGGGGTTTACTCCTGGTATCTGGGAGAGCTGGAACCCGTGGTGTCAGGCAAGTGCTCGGTCTCCGGTATCTGCCGAATTGAAGAGCATCAACAGCAAAACGGCCACTAAGTTCGTCAAATCCCACTGTGTGGACATAAAACCGTGCTTCTTCTGAGTTTTGTGTGTCCCACTTTCTTCCAAATCCGATTCTTTGAGTTGCATCATCAATTCGATGAGCTGCATTTGCGAGTCAATGAATTGCGCTTGGCCTTTTTTTGCCACTAAGATATAATGGACCTGTCCATTTTAACTGATCGATCGATCGGTCAACCGATTCGTCGTCGTGAGGTCACGGACCAGCAGCTCCCGCGTCGCTCAACGCTGCCGTGTGCACGTACGCGTCGAAGCCGAGCAACCCGCTCTCTCGCTCTCTCTTTCGCTCTCTTTCTTTCGCTCTCGGCCACCCGCTACCTCACTCTCCAAGTCGCGACTGATCCCTTAGGGAACTATAGAAGGAACGTCCGCCGCAGACGAGATGCCCACTACGCCCACCGCGATAACGCGGCCCGTACCGCTGCATGTCGAGAGTGACGGCGGCGTAGCGTCGTCCCCACTTGATGCCGCGCTCGATGATGCGCTCGCTAGTCTGCGCACGGCGCTGAAGACGGCCCAGCTGCATGAGAGCGTGCGCAGCAAAGTGCTGGAGATCTCCACGCTCGCACTCGCGCTCCAGCAGCGCCTTCCAGCAGATGCGTCTACGAGCGCGAACAACCTACGTGACGACACTGTCATCGCGCGCAAGAAGTTCGATGCGCTGCAGGCGACGGCGCACGCGAGCGAGGCATGGGGCTCTACGGCGGCGCCCGCGAGTGCGTCGCAGCCGTCGATCTGGTCGGGCTTTTACAACAAGACGCTGCGCGAGCGCTTCGACGTGCTCGCACTCATGTATCCGCGACTGAGCCGCGATAAGCACGACACACCGCCTGCACCGGCCACGGAGGCGGCCGTGGACCCCGTCGCGAAGCTCGGCGAGCTGCCGATGCGCACGGCGAACCTCATGATCGAGAACTGCATCGGCGTGATCGGCATCCCGCTCGGGTGTGTACTTGTTTGTTGCTCAGTTGCCCATTGGCGATGCCACTGTAGTGGGGATTGCCACTTGCTGACGTCGAACGCTGGCGTGACTGCTGCCACAGACTCGGCCTCAACTTCGTGATCGACGGCAAGAGCCTGTCGGTGCCCATGGCGGTCGAAGAGCCGTCCGTGGTCGCCGCCGCGTCGAGCGCCGCGAAGCTCGTGGCGTCGTTTGGCGGCGGCTTCCGCACCGCGACATCGGGCAACATCATGACGTCGCAGATCCAGCTCGTGAACACACCTGACCTCGCTGCCGCCGTGCAGGCGATCGCCGAACACCGCGAGCGCCTGCTCGCGATCGCCAACACGACTCTGTGCCCGAACATGAAGAAGCGTGGCGGCGGTGCGCTGGACATCTACTGCCGCGTCGTGAGCGAGGCCGCGCGCGCGCAGTTCTCGCAGAAAGCGCACTGGTACGAGCCGTGCGACGACGAGGTCGTGGTCACAGCGTCGGACGCGGACACGCAGTACCTGGTCGTACACATCGACGTGGATGTGTGCGAGGCGATGGGCGCCAACATCGTCAACACTGTGGCGGAAGGGCTCTCGGACGAGGTCTGCCGCATCACGAAGAGCCGATGCGGGCTGCGCATCCTCACCAACCTGTGCATGCAGCGCCGCACGCGCGCGGAGTTCGAGATCCCGGTCCGGAAGCTCGGCTGGAAGGGTGTGGACGGCGAAGATGTCGCGCAGCGCATCCTCGAAGCCTACAACTTCGCCGCGGTCGACCCGTACCGCGCGGTCACGAACAACAAGGGCATCATGAACGGCATCGACTCGGTGGCGCTCGCGACCGGCCAGGACTGGCGCGCCATCGAGGCCGCAGCGCACTGCTACGCGAGTCGGTACGGACAGTACACGTCGCTGTCGCACTACGAGATCGCGACGCGCGCCGACGGCGAGCGTGTGCTCCGCGGGCGCCTGGAGTTCCCGATCGCGGTCGGCTCGAAGGGTGGCGCGTTGCAGACGCACCCGGGGTACACAGCAACGCACGCGATCTTGCAGCAGCCGAGCGCGCGCGACCTCAGCAGCATCATCCTCAGCGTCGGTCTCGCACAGAACTTTGCAGCGATCCGCGCTATTGCGATCACGGGCATCCAGAAGGGCCACATGGCGCTCCACGCGCGAAACATCGCGGTCGCCGCGGGCGCGCCGAGTGAGCTGGTCTCGGAGCTCTGCACGTACATGCTCGGACGCAAGTGCATCAACATCGAGACCGCGAAGGAGTATCTGCACGCGCACGCCGTGTACGCAGAGATCGCAAGCAACTCGCCACCTACGTCGCCGACGCCGGCGACGCTGCCGTCGATGTTCTACGTGGAGATCCCGGTGCCGCACCTCGAAGGCGCAGTGAGCCTGAACATCGCGTTCGAGGCGATCAACAAGGTCCCGCAGTTCATCTCGATCATGCCGCCGCCGAAAGCCAGCGGCGGTGGTGGCGGCGGCGACAGCAACCCGGCATCCTCGAGCATGCAGCAGCAGCTGCTCGGCGACAAGGGCTACAACCAGCTCGAGAAGATGTTCATGTTCCTGTCGTCCATGCGCTCGATCGTGATCACGGACGAGAGCGGTGCCGAGGGCGAGGAGAAGCGGTCACGCGCAAACCTCGCGCTTCAGAACAAGCTCCAGCTGCTCTCGATCTTGATCAACATCATCGCGTACCGGCTGATGGAGGTGCAGCCCCAGGTCGTGAGCAGGTTCATGCAGAAGATTCTCGAGGCGGGCGACAGCCGCAAGATGGATGCGAAGCTCAGCCGCGGGTTCTTGGCGGACGTGCCGGCGAGTGACGAGGTCCTGTGCACCGGACTGCCTCTCTTCCTGGCGCTCTGGCAGGTCTTCCACTATCACATCGAGCAGGAAGTCCCGCACGCGCGCCTGTGCGATCGCCTCGTGGCGGAGCAATGGAAGCTGCTCAACTCGATCGTCCAGAGTTACGCGCTGAGTCAGGCGAAGGCGACCAGCACATGCGTGCACTCGGACGCGCTCAGCGACGAGTTCCTCGCGGCCATGGCCGTCCAGTCCAAGCGCTGGCAGGCGACGATGCTGCTGCTCATCGACGCAATGGCGCTGTCGTCCGAGGCGCTGACGGTGGAGCGTCTCGACTTCTTGAGCCGCGTCGGCGCGCACATGGAGTGGGAAGGCACGATCGCGCACGACATTGCGCGGTACAAGCGCGCGGTCGCCGAGGGTGAGCCGAACGCGTTCGTGCTGTGGCTGGGTGAGCGCGGCATCGCGGTGGCCGAGGCTGAGAGCCACGTGGACACGTTCCGCCGCGCCGCGGACGTGCACGCGATCGGCAATTGGAACGCGCTCACGATAGACCGCGAGTCTGCCGCCGCGAGCGTCTTCTCGCTCTCTGCAGTCGAGCGCGTGGTCCAGGCGATTCGCGATTTCTACGGCGAGCGCAGCGGCCGCAGGTCGCGCAACTGGTCGTTCTAGGCAGCGCACACGAGCGCAACCACAAGTGCCGCCGCGCACTAGCAACCCTTCTTACCGGCAGCGTGCTGGTGATCCCAACTTGATAGTCTTTACGTAAACGCAGTAGACGCTGCACTCCAGTTGAATCCAACCTGCTTAAATATCCTTTCGTCTAGCGAGATGACTACTGCGGACGGTTGTCAGCAGCTGCTGGTGCTGTTCCCATCGACGTCACCTGTTGCTGCAGCACGACGTACGCGACGGCGTAGTCTCCGTCGTGCGAGATTGACACGTGAGGTTCCTGGAAGAAGATGCAGCGGTGCATGAGCGCGTGAGTACGAGCCACCACCCACTCCTCTCTCTGAGCAGCTCGCAGCCATCCGCACCACAAGACCAAGCTGCTTGGCGAGCGCCTCGGTCTCCCCGCTGAACTCCAAGCTCAGCGCACCGGAGGTCTCCGCAACCGCCAGCTTCGTCACCGGCATGAACACACTCGCACCAGTCACGCCGCTCTGCTGCTTGGTGAGGCAGATCTCCGGGAAAAGCACGCGGTAGCGCTGGAAGGCTTTAAACGTCGCCTCCTTGGCCGCCCAACTGAGAGTCGGAGACGGTCGTGCAGCAAGTGAGAGAGCGTTAGAGGCGGCGAGTCCGGCGATGGCGGTGGCGAAGAGCTACAAAAGCGGGCAGACCGGGAGGCCAGGAAGCTCGCGCGCGCGGCGAGCGGCTTGCGGTAGAACTCGCGGATTTCGCTCGGGTGGAAGGCGCGGCGCAGGAAGCGGTCGCCGTGGCGCGCGACGCAGCGCTCGAAGCGCGGAACGTGTGCGATGTCGACGCCGACACCGAAGATGCGCATGGTGGAAGAGGAATGTGGTTGCGATTGCCACACTCAGCTGCTGAGCTCGGCAGTTCGGCCAATCATTGTGTTCATATCGGTTGTTCAGCCAATCGGAAAGAGCGCATTTGAAAAATCGGTGCTGTGCTACTATCCTCCCGGATCTCGCCTCACTGTAGTGGGCGGCTGTGCAAGAGAGCACGCACCAGGTTCATACTGGATTGAACGTGTGCGTGTGAGGAGACCTCACACACAGGGATGACTCGTTGAGTCACTGGCTTCCGCGCACGAACGGAGTCGGCCGAGTGCCCTGCTGGAGCTCGATTTGGTGGAGACGGAGGATGTTGATCGCTCCGTTGACGTCG